>JACDNR010000667.1:0-22597 GCA_013421045.1 Propylea japonica
AATTTTGGGTAGGGTCACAGCAGTTGTAACCCCAAATAGGATGAAATGGAAAATCATTCAATTTTTTTCAGATTAAATTACAGATTATCTGTTGAAATTGTATGAAATTTTTTCGGACTAACGCGTTACCCTACTAAGTACTCATAATTTCAATATAGCGTCAATGAAGAACGAGAAGCGAATGCACATCGCATGATCCCCTTGAGCCATGTTGGAAAATTCCAAGCGATATAGGCACCCTCGGAAGTATCTTGTCTTTCCTTGAGAGAGAGATATGATAGAAGGCTCTCTAAAGCCCTGTTCAAACATGATTTCGACTTTAATTAATTACAACCCTTACCGAAATCTGATGTTCCACCCTGAAGCGGTTGCACTGACGTAAAGATATTATGGAGCTTCTTTTCAGTAATTAATTAATTAACATACTTAAATGATTGAATACGATTCCAGTAAAATGAAATTTGAAGGGAGGTTTATTCGATGGATGTTCGTTTCTGAAAGCGATGTAAAGTTAAGGTAAGTAAGGAATAAACGAGAATGATGAATGTTTATAGCATATTGAATGTCAATCATAAATAATTCATTGCAATATAAATCACATAACTGAAGTCATTGCCAAGTTTTATAGTCAATTTGAAATCAGTTGTAGACGTGAACTTTTGATGATGAGTATTCAGTTATTCAAGCTGTTTCGATAATTTCTAATTATATCCTTATTTCTGGATATTCACGCGTGCATTCACAAACAGTCCTCAACTATCTTCTCGAGGCTTCGTTCGTTACACTTACGCAAACCGTAATCTTCAGTAAAAAATGTATTTAGATACTTTGATCACAAGTAATGACAATAGATGTCTGGAAGGATAATGCATGCATGCATGATAAAAACAGTTCGAAAAAATCATAATATAATGTTCTGCTTGTTCAAGAGAAATTATTAACGATGAAAAAGTTTTTGTCTTCTATTCAACCATTCGGTTAGAATTTGTCAGCCGTTGTCAGGTAACACAACATTCGCTACTTTTTGAGATATGTGTCCCTTTCGATAGTACTCGATGAACCCACTTCATTCTTTGAGGATGTAGCATTTGCCGGCCTCGCCCGAGAAGTATCACGTTATTGTTGATCAAAATCATAGAAACGAAATAACGGCTGACAGTTTATATGATATTAGTTGTCAAAAGATCGCATGTTTTTCTATTGCAAGTGACAATGAAATTTGGAAAGCGGCAGCGTAAGTGTTATCCTACACGGTTGCCGGAAAAATATTTTACGCCGGAAAATAGTTTTTCCGCTCGAAATGGAACATTAATGGCCCATTTTAATGCTCAATTTTTGCTATTTTAATGTGCAATTCCCATGGAAACCGTACACAAAATATTCAGAAGCACTACGAAAAATGCCAAAACTCGACTGGAACATAGACACCTAGAAATTACATTATGTCAAATGTATGTCTTGTGCAAAGTGAGAATGTATTTCAATCAAGAATTTTTACACAATTCATGTTGAGATCGTCAAAAAATCTTGTAATCAACTCGGTTATTGAATAACTTTTTCAAGACTCGTCCTAGAAGTTTATCTATTGATTTCGGACTTGTCACGTTGACGATATTTGGTCAGAAAATAAGAGTATTATTCCGATGGTTCTTGATATACATTGTATAATTCGCATTCAATGTGTATATATCCAGAGGAAAAGGACGAAAAAATTCAAAATTCTTCAAATGATAACAGGAATTTAGAAGAAAAATACAGATAATAATCAATTATACTGCCAAAAACTGAAATTGAACAGAAAGGATTTTAAGACGAGGAAATAAAAGATTTTCTTTCAAATTGGATATTTATGGTCTGGAATTCTTTGGACAATGACGTTTTGAGTGCGCGGTCAGTGAATATATTCAAGTACAAGATGAGATACTTTTTCTCATTTCAAAACTAGTTATGTCATATTTTTCTATTTGTTTGTTTACTTGGTGTATTTTTATGCTGTTATTCTTAGGCTAAAACAGAACAGCCTTAATTGTGTTAATGATAATAATCGACAGAATAAATTCAAAATTATATTTATTATTTTCATGCGACTTTTATTTCTACTAGATATATAATCACAAATCAGTCAAAAATGATATTTAGGTGACAGTATTTATGACATACATGACTTTGATATGAAGTGTACAGACACTTCATATAAGAATGAAGCATTCGAAAGCTTGTTAAATATCTGATAAATTGAATATCCTGAGATCTTCTGTTTCATTATATTTATTTTCAAATGAAAATTTTCAGTTGAAATCACACAACGTACAGGTTACAGGGATGATTCAAAATTTGAAATAAAGTAGAATTAATGCATGAATAGAATGAGGTTAATGGTTTCCAGGATATTCTAATTTAAATTATTGTTTAACTAATATAAATATAACATAAAATATCTGAATATTTTATGTCTGGATATCTATGATAAGGTTTAAGTTATCTAGTTAGCGTTTCTGACTGGCTTCAAAATTAGAATTTCATAAATTTCAATGGATTTTGTTAAAAGGTGAATTTGATCTGTGAATAGCAGATAATGGTAGAAAAGATAAACTTAAATTGTCGTTTCTATATTTACAGGTGAATATTCAATTCTATTGTGAATTGCGATTGAGTTTTAAAAACAAAAACTCTATTTGCAGAGCAATGATCCTTTATTCGATAATCACACACCACAGCTCAGATCATGTCATTTCAGGAAATCGCGTCGTGCGTAAATTTGTCATGTTCCAATGGTGCACTCAGATTGACAGGATAAAGACTGAATGAAGTGTTGACAACAGCTATAGGGGTCGCTTTTGTGTTGTATTGGCGAAACGAATATGGTATTGTTGAGTCATACATTTATTCGCACCCCCTGATAACAATAATCAAACTAGATGATGAAGGGATCGATTACGTCTTTTTGCAATTATGCTGGCTTCACATCTGCGCGACTATACTAAAGATTCAAGCAATAAATACAGATATCGAGATTACAGGATAAAATGTAACAACTACAATCACCAATCGACAAAAATTGAGTACGAGAAAAATGAATAATTGAACCAGAATGAACAGAGCTTATGTTTTCAGAATCATTTCGAAGAAGTTTGAAATTAGCAACATCACGAAAAATCAAAATATCTCAAAAAAAGGGTAATTTCTAATTCCCCAATTACGATATGAAAAATTTCAGATTGTAATTGGGCAAATAGAAATTGTTGACTAAAAATATAAGTTTTTACTTGACCATTTTTCAAAATTCTTTTTTAAGCTAGTGATTAAGTATTTTATAATTCACATTCATTTTCAGAGCAGAACTCTTCTAGAAAAATTTTTTTCGAAAATGTCAACGGCGGAAGAATGCACTATTTAGTGCAGACATTCTGGAAAATACTGTAGTAAACTCTTTATATGCATAAAGAGCACTTGATAATTAAGATTAATATTTTCAAACTAGAATTACAGGTAATTAAAGATATTTCTATAGGCGCTCAGTAATAATAAAAAATAAATACGTTATTTAGGTTCTATAGATAATCAATTTTGTCATAATCAAAAAGGACCCAATAATACACCATTATTTTCTTTGGACTAACGGCGGAAATAAAAGAATAACAAAACAACAGCAAACAAATTATTATATAGGAATAATATGTTTACAATCAATTCAACTATACGAAAGAATCGAAATTAATTAACAATAACAAGAGCACGTAGAATACAGATCGAAATTAGGAAATCACGATATTCCAATTACCACTACCTAGCAAAAAAAATTTTACTTTTGAAGGCAGAGCAGCAATTTTAAACAATATAAATACCTAGTATAACAATCACGGAAGTGAGTATTTCAATTAGCTCAGCTCATATCATCGAAATGTAAATTACTAACAGTCCCACATCTCCAACGAGAGTTCAATCTCTTCAGAACAAGAATCCGTACGTATCTTTTGATATAATCTTAACTACAAATACATCTCGACTGTTATAAACGGTAGAACAAGCTGGTCCAGTCAGATTTCGTTTGCATATATGCCCGTTTGAGCGGAAAGGAGGGCATTTAAGAAGTAGACACCTCAATATGAAAACAAACTATTTTCCATTTGTGCTAGCGAGTCGTCTTGATAGCATCTACACATCTTTATGCAAATTCAGCACGTAAGAAACTTGTTCGAGAAGCATCACACAGGGTGTGTGCAATTTCACTACGTTTCTGAAAGTTGTTGAAGATTTAGGAATCAGATTAGTCGTGAAAGAGTCGTGGATGCACATGAAGGGTTCCTAAGCAGATAGCAAAGTTTGTAGAGTTGGGGGAATTTACGGCAACAGTGAAAAGTTCGAAGAGCACAATTCCTTGATATTTTATTTGGGAAATTTCAATGGATCGGCAAGCTTCGTCCGTTGCGTCGTAAGAAATCAATCTTATAATTTAGAATTTTGGTCACGTTTAATTGACAATAAAAAAATTCAAGAGCTTCTGAGAGCTTGTGCATTGGTGGAGCAATGAGGCATGAGGCTATTACCTCAAATATTTGTTTAGGACTTGAGATTGATACTAAATATGTAAATGCAAAATCTTAGCACGATCGGAATAATATTATGGAAATTATCCAAAAACTGAAAAATGTAAAAACTTGACAATTAAAAAAATTGAATTCTATGGTTCTGATGGTGCGATCCTCCTGAAATTTAGCATGAACATTCAGTATATCAATCTTCATGCAAAAATGAATTTCACTAGAATCCGATATCTTTTTATGGAAATGTGAAGTTTCTTCTTTTCAATTTTCCAATTGAATTTTATATGATTTTGTTTACACTATGGCCATTAGGCTTATTATGAGCATCTTGCATGTGGCCGCTAAATTTCATTTCGATTGGTTTCATTATGTCTGAGGTATGGAGGAACAAAAATTTGAATGATCATATTTTATGGAACACCCTGTACGATTAGGCTGGCTAATGAACTTACAGAAGCATTTGGGAACCAAATTCACCCTGAAAATTCATGCATGAATAGAATGAAGTCTACATGACATTCCCTTTGAAAGTTATCGTGCTAATGGACGGACGGACGACCTGCCCCACGGACAGAATTGAATTTGACCATGAATTCTTCATCAGGGAGTCGAACTCTATCGTTTAAGACCATTTTTGGCACAAAATTCGAAAATTGCAGACATTAGGGCAAAGCCATATAGCACCCGTTTAAATAGAACGAGCGCTCAAAAAAGATCTACATACAGTCCGTTCACGAAAGGTTGAACCGTCGGTTGGCCATGGAAATTTGGCATATTCCACTGTGTATATTGAAATTTTAGGTGATTTTGTTTATTTTCTTGTCAGATTGATACGAATGTTGTCAATATTGACTTAATTTTATGTTATGACAGAAAATACTGCCTACTTCAGATAAATAAACAAACGCCTACTATGCGCTCAAACTTTCGTGATCGGACTAAGTTTCACAAGATACTAGACCTATTTCCTAATTTTATAATTCTACTGTGCTAAATATTCATATTTTTTTGTTTTTTTAAAGGTAAAAAGTGAACTATATAGTGAAATGAAAACATAAGTAATTAATGACGGTTTAAAGGTAGATTTCCGGTTGATTCCCAAAAAACTGAGACAACCCATATTTAAAATTACCATTACACTAGCACATTATCTCCGCTACTTCCAAAAATATTTTGTCTGTCCATGCACCAAACACCCTGTCTAAAGATCTATTCGAAAAATCGCACGCTCAATCATTTTAGTAGCCTAGAAAAAACCTGTGATTTTAACCACCCTCCATAATTAAGGAGGTATTTTATTACATGTATATGATACACGGGATATTGGTAAACCATACCTAGAATTTCAAAATGATAGAATTCCAAGTACCCGAAGTGGTGACTGTAACATTGAGGCTATGGTTTGCACAAAAGAAGGAAATCAATCAACTACTGGGAAACGGCTAGAAAAAGGGACGAGCATTATTGAAACAGGAATAATCAGATGGCTTAAATGAACTGAAAACGTAAACATATTCGGGATATTCTAATCTCTCCGCCATTTATAGATAAAAATCTGAACTACCGGTTATTTCGAATCTGACAATGTATTATTTTTTTCTGTCGCGGGTACATATTTGAATTTCGGTGACCAGCAGATACCGATCAGATTTGGTGTCATTGTATTCATTGAGTCTTCCTGAACAACATTATAGAGCAAGAGCCCGTGAACCCCAGACCTTCGTTATTTTATAAAAGCTGAAAACTTGTCTACGCATGCTTCCAACACAGGTAAGAACGATGGACCATTATGAAGTTCGGGTTACCCTGGCTTTGGCAGGTAAACGGTATTAAAGGGTGTAAAATACTGATCTAGTTTCGTCATTTTATAAAGTGTGATTTTTTGATATTACCTTCAGAATATCATTAAAAATCACGTCATTATGCCAGACACTTACTATAGTGGCAACCCCTTGCCAGACACCCTTAATGTTCATTGAATTATATGTAATTCTACTTACGTTATAGTATAAAAGCTGATTTTTATATATAATACTTGGGTAATAATTAGATAATGTTTTCCCATTAGTCAGACATTTTTGATAGTGGCAACAATTTGCCAGACAAACTTGTAGTTTAGCTGCAGGTGCGAGAGCGAGACAGTATATATGAGTGGGTGTGAGTGAGACGGCATGATTATAATGACTTATGCAAATAATTTTTTTGGTACAGATTTATATAACTAATCATTTAAGTGAATCTCAAAACCATCGAAGAAAAGACATTCGATGCTATAACTAAATAAAATTGTTAAAAATTTTAATTTATTCTATTAACAATTCAATTTAGTTGTAGCATCGAATGTCTTTTCTTCAGATGTTTTTACTTTTTGGTACAGATTTATATAAATAATCATTTAAGTGAGTCTCAAAAACATCTGAAGAAAAGACATTCGATGCTATAACTAAATTAAATTGTTAATGGAATAAATTAAAATTTTTAACAATTTTATTTAGTTATAGCATCGAATGTCTTTTCTTCAGATGTTTTTGAGATTCACTGAAATAATTAGTTATATAAATCTGTACCAAAAAAATTATTTGCATAAGTCTTCATTATGCCGTCTCACTCACACCCACTCATATATAATGTCTCGCGCTCGCACCTGCTGCTAAACTACAAGATTGTCTGGCAAATTGTTGCCACTGTCAAAAATGTCTGGCTAATGAGAAAACATTATCTAATTATTACCCAAGTATTATATATAAAAATCAGCTTTTATACTATAACGTAAGTAGAATTACATATAATTTAATGAACATTAAGGGTGTCTGGCAAGGGGTTGCCACTATAGTAAGTGTCTGGCAATTAATGACGTGATTTTTAATGATATTCTGAAGGTAATATCAAAAAATCACACTTTATAAAATGACGAAACTAGATCAGTATTTTACACCCCTTTAATACCGTTTACCTGCCAAAGCCAGGGTAACCCGAACTTCATAATGGTCCATCGTTCTTACCTGTGTTGGGAGCATGCGTAGACAAGTTTTCAGCTTTTATAAAATAACGAAGGTCTGGCGTTCACGGGCTCTTAGACTATTAGTGAAACCAACAGGTGGCGGTCTGTCTTAGTTTAGAATACAGTGACTCTAAAAAGAATTGTTAGAGTCACTGTAATTTAGAAAATATGGACCCCCATAGTTCCAGAAATGTTCCATCGTTACGTCACCTTTTTCACTATAGAAACACAAATTCACTGCACCAATTTAGTCCATAAATCACCTTCAAACATTCAAATAACTCTTCGATTAGTTTCATTTCAGGTATATGTTCAATGATTAAGCAGAAACATCGAAATGCTAGAGGCACCACATATCCACAAATTCTAAGGAAAGCCCGCCGTTTTTAATGTTAGATTTGGCACTGCCGCAGATTATTCGCTCGAATATGATACGATGCCTTCCCGTAAATCCCGCCATCGTTTGATAAGTCACTCGCCGAATTACAGATCATGAAACACTAATTTCCATCCAAGAGACAAAATTTTCATTGAAAGTTCCGTTTCCCGCAACAAAAAGTACCATAGACCCATGTCAAACCTGTTATAGCATTTCTCTTACCGCAGCAGGATATTATGCAGTTCAAACTGGCCAAATTGCTTTTCGTGATTTCCAAAAGCGTCTCCATAAATACATACGTTGTATTGTTTGGGTACAACCACCCGACCTTGATCTTACCAAATTGATGTTCCGAGTGAGCAGTGGATGCGGTCAGCGAGATATGAATACGTAATTATGAATAAGTACCAGAAAACGATGTTGAATGTATCGTAAATAAGTCCTCCACACCGGGAGGTTTAAAAGGCGACGTTGTGGGATATGGTATTCGCAGACAATTTAGCTTTACTCCTCGTATATCATCTTCCTGCTTCTCTCCCTACTTGGACAATATTTTCTCATATGAGGTACAATTATGGCGCCCCAAGCAGGCTTGATATGTACAAGGTTTGCAAAATAATTTACGACTTTGCGGCTTGTCTCATTGTAGTGATTGGAATTGCTTGAATGATGAAAAATTTATCATATCATCCAATAAATGAATCTGAATCGATTTACTCACCATAGATTTTTCATCTACATCAAAAATCATAGTGGTGAATCTTAATTCTGCTGAGAATTGTTGATTACTTCAATGCATAGAGATAGAATAGAGAAGAGAGACTATGACATACAATTGTGTAAGGAAAAATGGAACCACTGGGCGGGGCTTAGTTGGCCTACACAATATGGCCGAAAGTTCAGGGTTGATTAAGTTGCCAGTTTTTTCTGTTTACGAATTTCACCCAGAAAATACGACGTGTTGGGTCTTTAGCAATACTGTTCAAATAAGGTCAATTGAATATCAAATAAACACATTTTTTCTTCAGGCGATAATATACACATATAGAAAGATATCAGATTACCAAGACATACTAGCAAAAATTTCGAATGCGGATCTGTTCAGTACTCATCCCTACCTGTGATATGTTTTTCCTCTAATTTCTTCTTATCTGTTCCCTCTCTGCTTGAAGAAAGCCATACAGCACACGATACCATTTTATTATTGTTTATTAAGCTCAAGAAATCTCAATTTAACTTGAAAAAGGTACAAAAATCACTATTTTTAGAAAAAATTCAATGATTGTCAAATTCGACGTATAGCAGTAATATGGCGGATCTGATACCAATTTCATTTCATCGATAGCAACTCTATACTATTCTATCTCTATGCTTCAATGTTTCTATTGAAAACAAATATTGCAAAATCATCCATAGAATTAACGAAAAATAATTCTGAATTTGATTAATTGCCAAGATGGCAATCAGAAAAGTTTTTCAGATTGAAAAAATCTGAACTATAATGAACTAAGCCGAGATATTTCGAGCACACATGTAGATACCCTGAAAATTTCAAGTCTCTTTTAGATTGATATTTAGGGTTTTCAGATTTTTATTCGAGAGAACTTCTCGCGCAAGATCGGTACAAACCTTGATATCAATCATCATTGAGCTTCCAGGAATGGATCATCCAAAAAGTTTCAGGATCTCAGCAAGAATAACTTACTGGCTTTCTAAGGGGACATTGTCGCCTTGAGAAGCATGTTATGGAAATTTGCTTAACAGAAAGTGACGCGGGTAGATTCTGTGAGGAGGAGGAAATTCCTGCTAACTTAGTTACAAAATGCCTGCGCGAAGAATGTCTTGGACAGGAAAAACAAGAGTAACGCCTATCTACCTTGAAGCCCACTAAAGTACTGGAGTTCATTTTGGATCTGGAACTGGAAGGCATGCTTTAGTAAGCTGCGAAAACAGCTCTGATGTGGTCACGATAGATCTTAAGGTCGCAGTGTTGTTACCCCCTTACCAATCTCCAATCTTCATCGAGCGTCTAAAAATAAAATTAAATTTCGATCTTGATAACTAACCCATTCAATAGCCCATCAACCGAGCTATTCCAACCCTGCATTTACCCTGGAAATTCAAAGTTTTCTGTTCACTTCGGTCGAAAATTATTTTGCGCACGATCGGTAGACTATTCTTGACCACCTTCACCTTCATCAGTGAGTAACGCTGAGTGCAAATTCGAAACGATATTTGCTGTATGACATGATAACTCGAGGAATAATGAATAATTCCTATATTCAAATAAATTGAAAATAAAATGTTCGATGAATAATCTCGTATTCACATATTTTTGAAACTTTCAAACAATTTTTGAATCACTTTAACCGAATGTCATTTGTAGATATTAATTTCCTCTTTTGAAGCCAAGGGCCTTCAGCTTAATTCATATCTACGGCCTTCAGCTTAATTCATATCTACGGCCTTCTTACACTTAAGTTATCAGGATGGTAACCCAAACTTGTGACCGAATAATGGAAAAATTTCTTTCAAAAGATGTATTTCCTGTTTAGTATCATACCTAGAGAAACCTAAAGCTTACAATTTTTTTCTGTAGATTTCATTGTTGGCGCATTAGTTCCTTGAAATAATTCAAATTCTTGTTCACACTCTGTTCATAAAATATGATGTCCCGTGAGAAACCCCGACGAGAGGGCAATCTGTCTTTGCAGGCTGCCCCAACAGGATTCTTGATTTCTTAGTATAAAATTTCTCGAGAAATTTTTTTGAGTGTTACAGGTCAGAAAGACACAGCAGTGCACTGCTTTCTTATTATGTGTTAGTAAGTAAGTACTCACGGTATGAATGGTTGGACAATTAGTCTGGAAATTTTTTTCCTTCAACCAATAACTCGAAATTAAAATGATCTAACCCGTCAAATAATCTTTATTTACGCACACTTTTTAGAATTCAACTCTTCAACCCCACCTAATTTTCGTTTTTCAAACAAAGAGTAGGTATACTATGTGTGGGCTAGTTAGAAAGCTCTCGAAAGAGAACCTTACCGTGATCTTTGTTTTTTTTCAATTGTGTGGTCATCAGAAGGAACACCATTCGAAAAATAAATAATAGTTTCACAAGAAATAATTGGAAACTCTGGGAAATAATTGGAAACTCTGTGAAATTAAAACGGCGGTAAAAACGTCTTAATCTAACCAAGACCCCACGGTTATTTTCGAAAATTCTGTGATTTTTTCTGATAACATCTGAATAAAAAATATGTGATTTTTCATTCTCCGACAGCTTTTCAATCAGCTCACACATGGTATATGTTTTCATTTGTAAACGGAACTTTGATAGGATTGTGGCCTGAAGAGGTTGCAGAAGGTGACACAATTATATTATTATAGATAACCAATTGAAGATTTTCTGCGTTTTTTATTTCAAGTTGAATGCTCGGTTGAATGTTATTAATTTTATTCGAAACATTCGCTTAAATCTGTGCAATTACTATCAAAATATTCCATCAAAATACATATTTCTTTCTCTTTCTCTTCTTTAACGAATAAAATATCAAAATATATTTCTTGCATCGACCTCATTCCATAATAGAGGAAAAATGCAAACACTTATGGATATCTTATGACGGCAAAACTCGTAATATCAGAGGAAAAATTTCCCAGAAAACTGATGGAGACGCCTGCCGAATGTTTGATGAAATTTCGAGCAGAAAACAGAAAGTTGCAAATATTCAGAATTTTGTGTGAAGAAGTTTTTATCTATATGAAATGTTCCATTCGAACACGATTTAAAATCTGGAACGATCTGATAGAAAGATTTATTGATGTTTACGTTAATTAATGAATTATATCTACGAATAACTTTCATTTCTTGGAAACTAACAGTGGATATTTCATATCCGAAGCTCATTTGTGATTTTTCGCCTGATTTCGTGAGAAAAGTACGGTTATGCTTATAAAAATTCAAGCACGGTTTCTGAACGAACACACGCTCTGCGTGTTCCGCGCATAGGAATGCTTCGCGTGTTCGAAATAACTTCTTATTGTTCGTATCACGAGTCGGGAGCTTATCAGGAATTATCATATGTCTCCTTTATTGCCCATTATTCGCAATGTTTATTATGAAATACTCCTCTCATTTCTGGAATATTAATTCCAACCGAAGAATTATGCCATATGAATAATAGGTATCATTTCATTAGTAGTTAGATGGGGATTGAAGTTGGTCGATATGGAATGTATCAAAATAGAAAATGTAAGAATACGTTAAAAGTCATTCATAATACAAGAGCAGATCCGTTTCCGCAAATTCAAATTGTGAAACAAGTCCCGAAGTGGCGTGTTTTCGAATAAACAAGTTGAATTATGGACCTACTGTAAATGATTATACATCATTTTCGCTCATTCACTGTATTCCGAACGAAATAATGTTACGATCCCAATGTGATCAGAGTTGGTAATTATCCAAAGCAGTTTGTAAATTCTCGAAGCAGTTGCCAAAAACTACGAAGCAGTTGGAAACATTTTGGAAGCAGTGGGACAATTTTCGAAATAAGTAGTTGGAAAAATTTCGGAGCAATTGGGAAAATTTCAGAATAATTGGTGAAATTTTGAGGCAATTGGCAAAAGGCAATGGAGTTGGTCTATGGGCGTGGCTAATGTTGACCAGAGTTGGCAAATTCTCAAAGCAATTGGTAAATTTTCGAGGCAGTTGACAACATTTCGAAGCAGTCGGAAGAATTTTTGAAGCTGTTGGAAAGATTTCGAGGCATTTGAAAAATTTCGAAGCAGTTAGAAAAATTTCAGAGCAGTTGTCAAAATTTCAATTAAATTGAAATACATATTTCCAAAAAATTGTCATAAATTATGGATGAAAACAACTTTTCGAAAAAGTTTCAAAATAATGATTTCAAAATCGGTAGAACCAATTTAACGTTTAACCCGACATAAGCATTCAGATAATAGCACAATTGTACAAATTCCTGTTGAAGTACCTTAAGGGTTTTTGGCCTAATGTGTATAACCAGAAATAAAAGCTATTATTCACGATAACGTTACAAAGTGTTTGAAGAGAAGAATATTTTTTTATCTTATCGCACAGCAGGTAGTTGTGAATTTTTCAAATTTGCCGCATAGATGCGCTATTTATCTCGCTCAGGCAGTATTTTTTTCGCACGCTTGTTCCTAGGGGAACAATGGTGAAAAAAAATTAATAGCAAACCAAAATACCACTCTGTTCCACCATCGGTTTCCTAAGCTATTCAATGCACAGTTGGAAAATTTCGAAAATTCACCCCTCCCTCAAAATTTTGGCCCTTCATGTAACGGACAGCACAGGATTTGAATCTGTCGCACTGTCACTCATCAATTTTCATCGATTCGTAATTGAACTGCTGGCAAATCCAACAACTGTTGAAAAATGATGAAGATTTTTTTGAAATTTTCCATTAATTTTCATTCGATATGAACTTCTTTGGATTACATGTGGATTACTGATTAAGAATCATCAGAAAAATACTACCAAATGCACCATTTTAGAATGAAATCATCAGAATCTATTTTCTCTAGAAGGAGCTGATTTTATCGAAGTTTTATATGATCATACGTGAAATGCTAATTTGAGGCGAAAATTTGATCAAACTACAAGGTTCCAACATGGAAAATCCAAGTTCAAGAGTAATTATGTCCTTCTTTGGAACTGAATATATCTGTCGCGAACACTAGAGGCTTGAAATTTCCGAATAGGTCAAGGGAAGTGTCCATTCATTGGGTATACTAATAGACTTCGGGTGAGCAATACATATGTATAACGAATATTTTTTCGAATTTTAAGAAATTTAAATTTAGAATAAGGTTCAAACTCTCAGACAATTTATATGAAACATTTAAAATTATAATTTTTGTTTAATTTTATCCGGAAATTATTGAAATGGTAATATTCTGAGATCTACGGGTGATTTTCTGATCCTACATTAATCATAAATTTATGCAAAAGAACAATTCGAACCGACGTTTTGTCCATATACTTTTTCAAGGCTAAAGGTATAGAACTCAAAACATGAATTAGGAATAAAACAAGTACATGTGATGTATAATAAAACAAGAGTAGAAATTTTTCCCAAGTGCTCATCAACTTATTATTATTATCATTATATAAAAACATGGGGACACATTCAGAAGCTGATTCAACATAACACTTTGTGAAACGGGTAAAATATTAGCCAATGAAATATTTTTTCTGAAGACAGTTCAGTTTAAACTGAATTATGAATAAAATGAATAAAAACATAAAATTCAAACCGGCAAAGCACAAACATCCACAAAAATTAAATAGTCATGAGCATCATACAAAAAACATTAACTATTACTTTTTTCAATGGGCCAAATCTTTATCAACTCAAGAAGGTGAAAACTACATGATCTAACTGAAAAATTTTTAATGTTTAGTTGTTCCATTTGCAAGTTATCGCGTTAACGTTCGATGTCAGGTCTTCTTTCGGAAATTATTCTTCATAGGGAAGGGGAAACATTGTTTTCAATCGTAATGAAACCCTCTGGCTACACAAACTGTACACCAAGAATTGGTTGCATTGATGACGAAGAAATGGTGTACATGATATAAATTGATACCAAACAGAGTTGCTGTTGTAATGCCACTGTCAATACAGTGAAAGAAAAATGATTTGAAATTTCCTCTTTAAATTCAAAATTCACGAAATTCCTATTGCATCCAAACTCACTTCTTTTTCCGCAATAAACAAAACTCCGGTCACTACTAATCCCAATAACAGACAATATCACTCTCTCCAACACCTGAAGACACTCAATCTTTCAAGTTCAATTGACCGTAAAAAAAACTATGAGCACTAAATCAGCGCTGTCGCGCGGCCCACACTAGCGCTCTTCCAAAGTCGCTCACACAGCAACGGACCGGCGAGGACTGTTGCCTGACGACGAGCCGGGCAAAGCGCGTTGGCGGAGGCAAAAACAGAAACGCCGGTTTGCGCGCGCAAAGACTTCGCCCGAAGCTGCCGGAGTCGAGGCCAGATTGGCTTCGAGGACTCCGGGTCCGATTTTGGCCAGCGTAACTACCAGTGTCCAAATCTGCTAGCATTGTTATCTCGAGTCTAGTAGAATCGTACACGATCCAATTAAGCTTAATTCAACTAGAGAGTTGATGGAAAATTTAAGGAACCTCAATTCAACTATGATTTGAATGGATTTCAAAAAACCATAATGCGAGTCCGCTTAATTGGTAGAATCGTTCATTTCAAGGTCAAGGTCAAGACTTTGAAAAGCTAACGGAGGGTAGAAAAGATTAAGATGGAACAATGTCTAGAATAAGGATTGTGTTTCGAGTTTGTACTAATGTACTATCAAAGCCAAATACCTTCATTTTAAGTTCTAGAGTATGTATAGGTATAAAAATATAATAACACTTATAACCTGTAGGTATATGTATACTTGCGAAAATCGTTACAATTTTTTAAATATATCTCCATTAACATCCAAGCAATGATGAGCATTAGTATGAGATAGATGCATCCAGAATGGTAAAAGTGATTGGGAGCAATCGGACCACCACATTCAAGACCATAAAGTGGCACCTCATAAGAAGGCGCCACCACTCATGTGGAGTGTGGTGTTGGACAAACTACTATAGAGTTTACCTATGAGTAGATCGGCTTCGCAGATGACTTTAATCTTAATGGTCCGTGGACAATTTGAGGCACTCAAAGTTATCGAGCCTCGGTGAAACTGCGTTTCTGCCCATCAAAGACCACAATTGTTCCACTCACTCGAAGAAGGAAACTAATCTAAACTAAAAAAAACATCTAACTCAACAAGGAAGCACTCTGATAAAAGAAGTCAAACTGGCTAATAAAGTGTTACGCCACTGAGATTATTTATTTTTGATTCTTCATTCAGTTTGTGACAACAAATCTGTTAGGTCTTTTTAACGTGTGGGGCGCCGCAAGCGGTTTTAAAGTAAAAACCTTTCAACGTAACGTGCTACTACAATTACGCGTCAAGATATTTCATTTTCTTAGATAAAATTTAATAAGAGCCTTGAGCAGGTGCTTTTTAGCGTTCGTTCCTATTACCTCAAAATTTTGTATGTAACTTTGGATTCATGCTGAATGCAAAATCTTAGCACGATCGGAATAATATTCTAGAAATTATTGAAAAGATGTAATATGTATAAAATCAATAATTGAAAAAAAATTCTATGGTTCAGATGATGCGATCGTCTTTAAATTCTGCATCAACGTAGAGCAGAATCAATCTTCATTGGCAAAATGAATTTCATTCGAATCAGATTCTTGTTATGTAAATATAAATTCAATATTCTAATTGAATTTTCTATGGTTCTGTTAACACCATAGCCACAAAATTTTGCATGAGGCTTATTATGAGCATCTTGCATGAGGCCCAAAATTGTTAAAGTTTCGTCTGAGATACTGAGGAACAAAATTTTGAATGGTTAAATTTTATGGAACACCCTGTACGATTTGGCCTGTTAACGAACTCGACCGCGCCTAAAATCTATAGGACCACTCTTCGAAAGTTATCGTGCTCACGGACAGAAATGAAATCATGGATTCGTCATCAGATAGTCGAACCCTATCGTTTTAGAACATTTTCAGCTCCAAATTCTAAAATTACAGACATTCGGGCAAAACGATATAGCACACATTTAAGTAGAACGAGCGCTCAAAAGCTGCGCCCACATGAAAAAAGCAGAAGTGATTTTTGGCCAAAATTTAAATAAGAAATGAAAAATTTTTATTTTAGACTAAAATATCTCTTGGAACATTGCATTTCCGAACCTACATTTATGGAAATCTGAGGAATCACCCCATTAATTTTTTTCAATATATGGATACACCCTGTATATAGGTACATGCTCTTTCATCATAAACTGGACAAAAATATATGTATATTCATGTAGAGGACTTCTACTATATATTCTGTTTTCGAAGCATAAGCGAGATAGAGGGTATTAAACGTCATTTCTCAGCAAGATTCTAGTGAGTGTGGTCAGTTACGTTTAACACTCAAAATAACGGTTTTTGGTCAAATTTCAGTATTTTTGGGTCCTCTTTTCAGAAAGTTGACGAACTGCGAAGAAAAAACACAAAATGGCGGAAAACCTGAAAGACCCTGATTTTTTTTGTTGTCAAATTGAATGTTATTTACTGAATGAACACAATTTTCTGAGAATTTATGGAAGAAATTTCTGTCAAAAATCAACACAATTTTTTTACATGTCTACAGCGATAAAAAAATTCACCCGAAATAGATCACAATTGTACTTCTTCTTATACTTATCATGAATATGGAAACAGAAACATAAAATATCAAACGGTTTCGTTACTGCAGCCATTGAAATGCTTCGTTCAGATCTCCGAAATGATTAAAAATTTTTGGATTCTTAGGATCAAAATAATTGATTTATTGGTATGTTTGATATTTTACGATTCAGTTTCCATTCGTGATAGGAATAAGAAGAGGTACAATTGTGAAAAATTTCGTCCCTTTCGGGTGTACACATGTAAAAAAATTGTTTTTGATTTTTGAAAAAAAATTTCACAGAAATTCTGAGAAAATTGTGTTCATTAAGAAAAAGAAAATCCAGGAAAATAGCAGGTTTTCCGCAATTTTGTGAATTTTTTCTGGAGTTCGTCAATTTTTCTGAGTAGAGGACTCAAAAATACTGAGATTTGACCAAAAACCGTGACTTTGAGTGTTATACATAACTGACCACACTCATTAGAATCTTGCTCAAAAATGGCATTTAACACCTTGTATCTCGTTTATGCTCCGAAAACGGCAAAGGCAAAAATGATTCTCCCGGTGTCCTCTACACGAATATACATATATATGATTGTCCAGTTTCTGATGAAACAACATGTATATAGAAAAATTACGTTTCTTACAATCGAATACTGAACTGCAATATCGGTAGCTCTCTCGCACGACAGCGAATCCGTTGGATCCGAATGACTGACAAAATATGCAATCTAGAGGCTGGTACGAACGTTCAAGTTCAAGGACAGCAGATGGAAGAATATTTGATGACGGTCGTTAATCAAAGACCGGGAGATATTAAAGACCGATCATCGTTCGGAAATTAAATGGTACCGCAAGATTTATTAGTTACCGAAAATAATTGCTGATGTCCCCTATTATCGTAAAACGATTCACTCAATGCGATTGGAAACTTGAAAACGAGGATGATATGGCACAAATGAGGGAAAGCACTGATATAAAGTTTACACTTTTTGCCTACTTAGTTGGGATATCTATTGAAACATTCAATCTCCCGATCAGACATAGATTACAGATTACATTCGAAAATCCAAAAAACTCTGGTAATTTTCCAACCGATGAATTTTCAAAAGCTGAATGAACCCATATCTTATTCTTACACGCCCAAATTCAAACATGATTTACCATCTTCGGAATTTAAAGAAAGATGCAAAGCTCCCCTTTTTGACCGCGCATTCCACTTAAACGAGCCCGTGGTCAAATTCAATTCCCTCAGTTGGGCGTTCCGGCCGTAAGCACGATAATTTTCTAAGTTCCCAAATGCCGCTGTTCAGTTCGTTAACCAGTCAAATCGTATAGGGTGTTCCATAAATATGGCTATTCAAAATCAACCGAAATGAAATTTTGCGGCCACATGCAAGATGCTCATAATAAGCCTCATGCAAAATTTGTATATTACCATAACAAGATATCCGATGAGAGTGAAATTTATCTTGTGAATTCTAAAAGGATCGCATCATCTGAACCATAGAATTTATCTTTTTTATTTCAGATTTTTACATATTTCATTCTTTGAATAATTTTCAGCATATAATTCCGATCGTGCTGAGATTTTGCATTCATATACTTAGCATGAATCTCAAGTCCTTTATAAATTTTTGTATAGTTATTGATCCATCAATGTTTCAAATCTTTTCGATTTTATTTTGACTTCCAAATAGGTATGGATTGGAGCATTATAATAAAAAATCCACAAAAATCATCCAAAAACAATGACGTTTCATTCATCAAAGCAATCAAAGCTTTGTGAATCCAACTTCAATGTTGACGTACGTAAAATTGCCAAACATCAAAATATAATATGAAATAGATAACAACCAACAAGTTCGAATCTGCAGCGATGCTTTCGATTTGATAGGAATTTCCTAAACGGCTGGTCCAACCCGATTTGCGACTTTTTCTTATGACCAAAACTGAAGAGACTAAAAAGAACTATTTGCCACAATTGACGAGATAAATTCTCTTAATTTCTATAACAAGATGTCCGATTCGAGTGAAATTTATTTTGTATATGAAAATCAATATACTGAATCTTCACGAAAAATTTCACGAGAACTGCATCATCAGAAACACAGTATTAAATTTTTTTCCGCCGTCCTCATAAAAAAGACGATTCTAATGTGTACGAAAATGAACATTAATGACCATTTTAATGTTCAATTTATGCTATTTTAATGCGCAATCCTCATGGCAGCCGTACAAAGTACATATTCAGAAGCACTACGAGAAATGTAAAAACTCTACTGGAACATAGAAAAATAGAAACTTTATTATGTCAAATGTATGTGCAAAATCAGAATGTATTTCAATCACGAATTTATACACAATTCGTATTGAGATCGTCGGAAAAATCTTGTAATCAACAATTTAGCGACTTATGATCTCAAACTATTAAACAAATATCTTGACCATTAGTCGTTGTCTTTATTAACATAGTTGATTGAATAACTATTACTTGTCAAGTTTTTACATATTTTAGTTTTCAATAACTTCCAGAATATTATTCCGATCGTGCTGAGAGTTTGCATATATATAAGATGGTTTCTTTTTATCTTCTTAAATTGAAGTGCTAATAACAGTAATCCGATGTCCGTCTATAAACAGAATTTATTTTCATAAAATTTATAAACTCAACAATGTAACGTCTTACCTATTGCAAAATTGCACGACTTGCACGCCCATGCTTAACATCGATATTGTGTTGCGACGCCGCTGATTTTCGCGAACTACATCTTTACGTTTACACACATTTACTCTGTGTCTCGCGCCTCTGTGATCTTTCATTTGTCTGCGCATTGAAAATCTCTCGAAGGTTCTTTTCTTTTCCGCTTTTCCCTCAAGAAGAAGGTTAGCTGCGAAATATCGTATCGGGAATTCATCGATTGATTATTCCTGAAATTAATGAATTTTAAGTTGGCGAGGTTAACAATATTGTCTCGGTAAGTTCATAATTCCTTTAATTTAAACAGGGATCTCACTGGAATGTTTTGATAAGGTAAATTTGCTGGTTCTAGATTTATTGCTTCCCTTCATTTTGTTTGCAGCACATGTTTCTGTACTGCTTTTCATTCCCCAGAGCAGGATTCCTTCTCGGGTTTATTTAATAATTATATTATTTTGTTCATGAAAATCTTTGTTTTCTCATGAAGAGTTGGAAGGAGTTCTGTTAAATTTTTCTGCCACATTTTCATTCTTGTTTATTTCGCATAGCTTTTTTGGCCCGGAGCTCAAATTTTTGGTCCGGAGCTCCAAATTTTTGGACTGAAGCTCCAATTTCTGTACCGGAGCTGGTGTCTACGGGTTTGACAGAATTTGGAATGCAACTTTGGCTTGAAGCACAGCATTTGAACGGAACTTGAGGCTTAATAGAATTTGGACTGAAATACAGCTGTCTGACTGTGAAAGTACGACTTTGGTTTAAAAGCAGATCATCAACCTTGGGCTGAATTCAACTCTAGGCTGCAATTGTCGAATGCTACAGGAAACCCACACGTCCAACAGGGACAGATCTGTTGTTTGGACTCACTTAAGCTAAGTAATCTAAGTTGTGAAGTTTGAGAGACTGTATAAATTCCTGTCATTACGAGTGATTTTCAAATTGTACATTGTAATTATTTTGAATAATATATTGTGAAAAACCTGACTGGGAATTTTGTTGGCTGGGGTAATCAAGCCCTCCTTGAGAAATTAGAAGTAGAGATTCATGCCGATTGCCCTTCAGGGCAATGTCACGTTACACTTTTTGGCGCACAACAACGTGGGGCCCGAGAAACCCAGCAACATTTTTCATCTTTTAAAGAAACCTATCAGTCTCTCGAGCTTGCACACCTCACATTACTTTCACTTTTTCTTTTTGCTTTGAATAATTCTGGAACCTTTGCTATTGTTGCATTTTTCTTTATATCTTGCGTTTGAATTGTTGGAATTATGAACCCGACTTTTTGAAGGCTCATGAACTCAGCGTATGAGGTTGCTATACTTTAGGAAGGGAGACAAAAATACTGTTGAGCAAAATCGCAAAATTTGAGAGGTCTCTTGGCGCAGGAAGAGGAGATCGAAGTTTTTCTGAAATTCAGGACATTTTTTACATAAAGGAAAACTTTGAGCAACTTTCACAATCAATTTCAGACTTGTCCTTAAAAATATCTAAATTAACGTCTAAGTCCAATGTTTCTGAATTTAAAAGACTTGAAGACAGGTTGTGTCATTGTTCTGGTAGATTAAAGCGATTTCTGTTGAAGAGGTTACTGAGGAAGATCAAAAACGTGATATAATGTTTCAGATCATTGAATTGGAAGCAGAACTTGATGAGCGCAAGTCCTCAGTTAAAGCTATTGCCTCCTCCTCATCCTCTACCGGTATTGTCTCAACACAGCCTCACTGTAGTAGGGTGCCTCTGTTTATAAATGGAACTTAAAGAAATTCTCTGGAAGATCCCTTTAATGCCTTTTCCTTGAACTGTTAGATACGCTGAAGGTTCTCGTGGCTGCTCTGATGCAGATTTATTTGATTCCCGCCGCCGACCGACTTTTTTGAGTCAGATGCTTGGACTTGGTGGCATAACCACTTCGTCAGAAAATCTTTTAGTAAATGGTCAGAATTGGGTGGATGCGCTTAAGGAATCTTTTTTGCATTCGAATCATGATCAGGTTATGCTTGCGAAATAAAATCGAGGAACACAACGTCCAGGAGAAAGCGCTAGCATTTTTATATCTTCACTAGAGGCACAATTCCATCGCTTGAATACAAACCCCAAGACACGGAAATAGTTAATATTATTCGGTCAAATTTGCAACCAGATTATCTGAAGGCTTTAGTTTTGAGAGACATTGACACAATATCTGATTTAAGTTCCTTGTGTAAAGAATAGAGGATACCTTGGGCTTAACAAAATAAAGTCGCAAGCCGTTTCCGAACTCAATTTGATTTCCTGTTGGAATTGTAAAAAATCTGGTCACAAGTATTCAGCCTGTAGCAAGCCAGGAGGAATAGATTTTGTTTCGGTTGTGGAGCAAGCGGAATTGTAAAATCGAAGTGCTCCTTCAAATGTTCAAAAAACGTAGCTGCTGGTCACGTTATGGCAGACAGCGTGAATCGGCGCTCTCAGTACTGCCACCATCGACTCGAACCACCGAACAGTAAATAATTTTGATCGCGACGAGACTATCAAACAAACTGGTTAGAGACGATAAAAGTTTTCTTTTCTGGTAGAAGCCTCATTATTCGGATAATAATCTCAAAAATCCTGCTCATTCTGTATGCCCCTTACTGGAAAGACTACCGATGACAATAGACCTTATCTTAGAGTCAAAATATCTACCGAAAGCGTTTTGGCATT
>JACDNR010000668.1:0-59503 GCA_013421045.1 Propylea japonica
ATTTTTTGAGCGCTCGTTCTACTTAGACGAGTGCTATATCTTTTTGCCCAAATGTCTGTAATTTTCGAATTTTGAGCCGAAAATGGTCTCAAACGATAGGTTCGACTCCCTGATGGAAAATACGAGTCAAATCAAATTCTGTAGGGCCGGCCGTCCGTCCGGCCGTCCGTGAGCACAATAACTCTCGAACGGATTGTCCTAGAGACTTGAAATTTTCAGAGTGTGTTCAGCTCCCAAATAGCTCGGTTAGTTCGTTAACCAGAAAAATCGTACAGGGTGTTTTCATAAAAGTGGCTATTCAAATTTTTTGTTCCTCAATATTTCACAACAAAACGGGGGCAAACGGAATGAAATTTTGCAGCAACTAGCCAGATGCTCATAGTGAGCCTCTCGCAAAATTTTTGTGGCCATAGTATTAACAGAACCATAGAAATTCATTGGATATTGAAAAGAAGATTTTTTTTATTTCCATAACCAACTTTCCGATTCAAATGAAAATTCATTTTGTAAGTTGAGACTGATATACTGAATGTTCATGCAAAATTTCAAGTGGATAGCATCATCAGAACCATAAAATTCCAATTGAATATTAAAGAAAGACTCTTTATATTTCCATAACAAGATATCCGAATCAATGAAATTTATTTTTGGAATTGAGATTTATATATTGAATGTTTGTGCAAATTTGAAGATCATCGCATCATCCGAACTATGGAAAATTCAATTTGAATATGAAAAAAAAATTAATATTTCATAACAAGATATCTGAATTGAGTGAAATTTATTCCTGGTATAAAGATTGATATACTGACTGTTCATTCCAAATTTCAAGAGGTCGCATTGTCAGAACCATAAAATTTAATTATTTTAATTTGCGAGTGTGACCATAAATTGAATTTTTTTTAATTGTTTATATATTATTTTGAGATGATAGTCCTATTGCCCACCAGAGAACGAGCGCTCAGAACTCCTGCTCAGGGCTTGCTTCCATTTTTAGACTATAATTCCGGAAGAGCTGAGATTTTGCATTCATATACTAAGCATGAAACTCCAGACCAAGTTTCGAGGTAATAGCCTCATTGCTCAGGGCTTTTCTGAATTTTTTTATATTCACTTTGCAGGACCTAACTTGAAGGCTGTGGCTACCATGTCAGCAGGTTATGATAATATTGATGTTGATGAATTGAAGGCAAGAGGCATCAAATTTGGAAACACACCAGGTGTTGTTGGTAGTGCTGTTGCAGAACAAGCGATTATGTTGGCTCTGGCAGCTTCCAGAAGAGTAGTTTGAAGCAAGGTTGGCCATCGAAAAGTGAGTATTTTTGGGTTTTCAGGGGTCCTCGATGACCAACTCGGTAATACAGAGTTTTTGGTAATTCGATCACATCATTCGGAGGGGGTAGTTATAGTTTTTATTTGTTTTCTCATTTGTAAACGTCAGTTTCCAAAAACACAATATGTATTAATCAAGAAAATTTATTTTACCAAGTCACTAACTTGTAAACTGACAGTTGACTTGTAAAATTTTTACAAGTTAGTAGCATTATTTACATGTATACAAATGTTTTCTCAATAACGTTCTCAAACTATTCAAAAACGATATTCGTACCTTGTTTTATTTCGTATTTATTTGTTTTTCCATTTCGAAATTGCAAATATCCTAGAGGTTTTTCGAAGGACTTTCCCTCTCGTAAGCCACTGACAGTTGTCATAATTTTCCGATGTCATAAAAATCATAAATAGCTTACGACATTTGCGACGAATTATTGAGATTTTTTTGGAATTTATCTAACCTTATTACAATCAGAAACAAATAAAATATAAAACAATACACGCAAGGTAACGGGTTTTACTGGCTCAAGAGGTAACTGACTCGCCTGCGGCTCGTCAGTTATATCCTCCATTCGCCAGTAAAAACCCTCTTACCTTGCTAGTAATGTTATATACTATAATTATACACTACTGGAAAAAATTAAAGGTTCAAAAAAAATTCCAATTTTTTCGGCCATTTTCAATATGTCGTAACTTTGAGAGGAATGGTCGTACAAGGAATTTAAAAAAATGAAATTGTAGCTCCAAGTGTCTAGTTTTTGGTTTTGGACTTCAAAAATTTTAAGTTTCAGTTGTTTTCGAGTATGATAGAAAAATCAGCAACAAAAAAATTCTCGAAATTTTACCACTTTTTTTTTTCTTGTCTACGAGCGTGGAAATTTCATTTTTGCATAATCGTTATAATGATGGATACTTTGTTAATTCAGCTTCATTTATTTTTTCATTGACCTCAAAACGTCCACTTCTCGCCGAGATATCGGTCTTCAAATAGAAAAGGTCTTTGATTATCGATTTCTCAGCAACCAATGAGCGCACAGAAATTGAAGGAGAGTTTGAAGACCTTAAATGAAATCCGATTAATGAACAACCATTGCTATTCATAGAATTTTTTTCATATCGCATCAATATAAAAATTCAACAAAAAAAAGCTTTTGGTGGTTTCTTGGAAAATCTACCGCTGGATCGAAAATGTTGAGGAAACCAATAATGTTAAGTGTGACTTTCACAGTTCATATGTTGATAAAATCCTTACGAAGAGTCAGCTCAGTCCAGCCAGCCGTTTTTTTGTTTGACTCGATAGAATTTTTTTTAAAAATAAGGATCACGTTTTTTTGCTCTGAGAAGCTCATAATCCTCAAAAAGGCAAAAAAGAATTTTCTCGAGCTTTTTTCCACATTTTAATGGCAGATATTACATAAATTTCAAAAAGAGAAAATAAAATAAACTCACAAATAAAATTTTTATTATTTGATAACGGATAAAACATGGATCCTTTTCCATTTGAAGACCGATATCTCGGCGAGAAGTGGACGTATTTAGGTCAATAAAAAAATAAATTAAAGCTGAATTAACATTATAACGATTATGCAAAATGAAATATCCACGCTCGTAGACAAGAAAAAAAAGTGGGTAGAATTTTTAGAATTTTTTCTGTTGCTGATTTTTCATGACTTACTCGAAAACCACTAAAACTTAAAATTTTTGAAGTTATAATCCAAAACTAGACACTTGGAGCTACAATTTCCTTTTTCCAAAATCCTTTTACGAGCATTCCTCTCAAAGTTACGGCATGTAGAAAATTGCCGAAAAATTTGGAATTTTTTTTTTGATCCTTTAATTTTTTCCAGTAGTGTAGAAGGGGTTACAGTTCACTGCGACCTCAAGGTCTATTCTTCCCCCTTACAAAGCAGTTCCACCACACCCTTTACACGCTCGCCTTCCAGATCCAGAGATCTGATTAAGTCCAATATCTGTGAAGGCTTCAACGAGGCTAATTCCTCAGTCCTACAAGTTTCTCGCCCAAGGCAGTGAAGAGGTGTAATTGTTTCTTACCAAGATCCAGATATCTTTTGGATCTTGCTGTTTCAAAGTTCTTAAGGAACTTAGTGGAATGGTCCATCCTTGGGAAATTCCTTTTCGGCTTTCTCCTTCCCCAGAAACTCCTTACAGGTACATTTACCTATACCACAGAAAGGTTCTAGGCCAATGAGTGACATTGCGCCCTCTTCGTTTCTTTGATTCCGGAATGGCCGGAAACCCAGATTAAAAAGACCCTATTTTTCTATCCTACCTCATTGAGTTTGTTTCGGCACTCCCAAATCATCTTTGAGTCGATGACGTAGAGCTCAGTGCTTCTGATAGTTTTTTTTCTAGATTTATAGCTAGACATCTTTCAATAGTTTAGATTTCCGCTTGAAAGACGCTCATACCGGAGCCTAGCAACAGTGTCCACTTGGTACTTGCCTCGTATATCTCAGCGCCAGCTCCTGTTGAGGTTTTGAACCATCTGCACACCATTTTACGGTATTTTTCTTTGTGGTTATAGTCGGTGTATCCCGTTCCATTTCTCTTTTTTACTCAGCAATGTCCTGAAGTTTTTTCTCAGTGTTTATTTTCTTGATCATTATGTCACTAGGGAGGTTCGCAGACGAGATGTAGATGTTCTGATTCTTTATTCCAAGGGGATATACTAGACGTATTTTCAGCAAAATGCGACTCCATGATTATTTTTTTCAAAGCTCGGGAGATGGTCCTCATTTTTTTTATTCAGATATTCAGATAATTCAGAGAACCCGAAATATACAGTCATAAATAGCTGCACTCGTTTCCTATCTAAAACTTGATTAAATAATTGAGAATTACTCGAATAAAGCATCATGAACTTGGTGTGAAAATGTGAGAAAAAACTTCCCCCTATAGTTAGTTTTTCAGAAAGGTACAAACGTCAATCATTGCTTCAGGTAAAAATTGGCTGGAAAACTAGCAGGTAACAGACTTCTTCGACCAACGCTCAATTATTTCATCAAGATTTTATGAAGAAAGCAGTGTTTCCATTTATGACCCTATATATCTCGGCTCATCTGAATTTTTAGTGAATATTTCATAAGTAGTACGGCCAAAACATTATCTAAGGGCTCGAAGGACCAAAAAATAATGTGGCAAGACCACTTTTGGCCACAAATAAGACCTTTGAGAATAATGTTGACTTGACTCATCCATACTAATATTACCTATAAATGCGAAAGTAACTCTGTCTGTCTGTCTGTTACTCTTTCACGCCTAAACGGCTGAACGGATTTTGATGAAATTTGGTATGGTGATAGATGATAACCTAGAAATGGTCATAAGCTATAAATAATCACGTCATCGTTCTTAGGGGGTAGGCATTAGGCAGATAACTAAATTGAGTTAGTGATTTTTAGTCGTTTTTGTTGGGACTTTTGCTCCTTCACGTCTTAATGGCTGAACAGATTTTGATGAAATTTAGTAAGGTAATAGATGGTTACCTAAAAACGGATATAAGATCAAAATGATCACGTCATCTTACTTAGGGGTAGGAAGTAGGCAGAAAACTGAATTGAGTTAGTGATTTTTTTATGGTTTTTGCTGAGAGTTTTGCTCTATCAATGCCTAAACGGCTGAACGAATTTGATGAAATTTAGTTAGGTGATAGTAACCTAGAAAAAGATATGGGCTATAATATTCATGCTATCGTACTTACGGCGTAGGCAGTAGGCAGAAAACTAATTAAGTTAGTGATTTTTAATCGTTTGCTTTAAAAGTTTACCTCATTCACGCCTTAACGTCTGAACGGATTTTTATAAGACTTGGTTAATATAAAGCTAGGATCCTAGGCACGGACGCAGGCTACTTTTTACGGCGGGAAAATACCTCATTCCCGCGGAAATCTAGCGTGATCGTGTCAGGAAGCGCATGACGCCATAGCTACTGAAATGATTTTGATGTTTTTTTTTAAC
The DNA here is from genome assembly GCA_013421045.1 of Propylea japonica. Lineage (NCBI taxonomy): Eukaryota > Metazoa > Arthropoda > Insecta > Coleoptera > Coccinellidae > Propylea > Propylea japonica. The sequence goes on from JACDNR010000668.1 coordinate 5,310, forward strand.
TGAGTGTTACTAAGACTACAAGTTAGTATTTGATCACTTTTATAACTTAGAGGGTCGGAGGGCGCCATAATTTAGGGAATTTATGATAAACTTTTGATGCAACTGTCTTTATTTAACAGTTTTACTTGGATCGAAACTAAGCGACATTCCATCAGACTACTTAACTTATAGGGTAGGAAGGTACTAAAATTCAGACAGTTTTATCAAAATAATGTACTAAGTATTGTACACATTGAAAAGGTCTACAGAAAAGTCCGTGATGGTATATGTTTATCTCTTATGGATAACCAACAATAACTTTTTTTTGTCATTTACTTTTTACGACAAATAATGGCTAATTTTCGAAGCGATTTTAACCAATATAGCATTAATCCTTAACCAATTAAATAACTTGAATACATTGTTCATTTAATATAGATCTATATGTCCCTTTACACCTTATGATTTAAGTGAATATTTTCGAATATATTACCGTGCGAAGCCGAGGCGGGTCGCTAGTCAACTATATTTGACAACTGCAATCAAAACTAATTCTACATAGTATGTTAATTTGAATCACTAAACAATATAAATGATATGAATAATACCAGCCAGAACACTTAGAAATGAGGACCATCTCCTCTGCTTTGGAAAAAATATTCATTGAATATTTTTTTGGTCTCGAATGACTCGGTTGTACTCACCGATGAAGAATCAGAGGTCAAAAATTGTTCTGTCCGGTCGTAAATGCGATAATTCCCGAACAGTTAAGATTCTGAAAATTTGAGTTTTGGTTCAGGTTCCTCGGTTGAGTTCCTCAACGGGCCGAATCGGTCCACTACTTTCAGAATTATTGTCATTTGACATTTTCTAATCCTTTCAGCGCTCAATGGTCCAACAAGTTTGATACCCAGTGGCTAGCAGGCATGGAAATCGCCGGATCTGTAGTTGGAATTGTTGGATTAGGAAGTATTGGACAAGCAATCGCTAATAAACTAAAGGGATTTGAGGTAGCAAAGTTCCTTTACACCGGTCGGAAACCGAAACCAGAAGGTAGGTATCGAGAATATATAAGTGTTATATTTAAAGTTGCTTAAATAATAGTCGTTATGAAGTTTACACTTGTTAGTATTTTTCTGCCTCTTATTTTTGTTATTGGTGTACATTTCGTCTTCGTTTCGAAGACCTCATCAGATTTAACAAATGAATTCTTCCATAGTATGTGGTAAAAAATGTAATAAATACACTATATATAATTTCCTCATAATCTTCGGCTATCGATTTCGGAATTATCCCATCATCAGCGATCAGGCCAGCTGAAAGTATACAAATGTAGAACATGTATTTATGTAGGTGAGAGTATGCAACGTACTGTCTTTGAATGAAATGAAAATAAATCGTTTAAAACATTTAAAATGGTTTTCTATTGGAAGAAGTGTTAACATTTTTGATCTCTAGTCAACTTTTATTACAGGTTTATCTGTTCTTGCAGGAATGTCAACTGAATATGGAATAGTAGGATATGTGGGAAATGTGATATCTAATATGTTATTATAAGGTGGTCCATTGGTGGCGGGAATTTTTTGAAATTTAGTATTTACTGTTATTTTTCAAGAATCTATGAGTTTGAAAATGCTCCCTCTGTTGAATTCTATATTATCATTAAGTAAAAATTGGTTGTCTTTATTTTTTTAAATTTTCTAGTTTGTATACTTTCAGCTGGCCTAATAATTGAATTATTCCGAAATCGATCTCCGGAGATAATAATAAAATAATACATAGGTATGTGTTTTAGTACATTTCCTACCGACCTCATCAGAATATGAAATAAGATTTTTTTACATTGCATTTATTAGATTTTACCGAGTAAGTTCAAGTTTCAGGTTGGTCGGGTCTTCTCATAAGATTTTCTTCTCAGAATTACGTTCACTCGATCCTTTGTGAAAAGAAGGTTGAAATTAAAATCTATTTTTCTACAAACGTCAAAAAATGACAAGGTTCGCACATTGGCAAGAATATGCGAAGTGACCCTTTTTTTCATTTTCTTTGTTACTATTACACCGTGCGCGAAGTAGTGTGCGAAATACTTACTTCGCACACTGCATGTAAAGTATATGGGATTTTTATATTTTAACTTGGTAAATTTTTTGAAATCCACGTTTTCTTTAACATTGAGTGTTGCTTTCAACATAGAATATATTGCCCATAGTTTAAACCTAATTACTTGATTTGGAAAAACAGTTCAAACCAGTTCAATATTTTTTTTTCATATTAAGCTAAGCGTTTGTAGAAAAATTTTTGTTTGCATCTCATGTGCGAAATACTTTGGTGATCTCGACTATTTTTTTAACTCGGCTGCGCCTCGTTAAAAAATCAGTTCTCGATCACCAAAGTAGCATTTCGCGCACTAGATACAAAATAACTATTGTTCATTTACGAGGTTTTTGCTGTTTTTGGTTTATTTCTTTCGTACGTTCCCCACAATTTGGATTTTGAACCTCTATTTTCGATGTGCACAGACAAAATTTGTTGGCACGTTCTTCACTAAATTCCGCAGAAGTTTGTGCGTTATTATTCTCCTTCAAAATACCAAATTCCGAAATGATCGGAAGTTTTTTCCGGAAATATCAAGAAATTAATAAAAATGTCTAATGTCAATAACTCCGAAACTACTGGACCGATTACACAATGAAAGCTTCAGGTGGACTGGCACAGCATTCGCATCACTCCGTAGCACTTTTGGACACACTTCGAAATAAGCGTACGATATCTGAAGATATTGTCCATGATAAGTCCAAATTCCTAACATTATCGACAACCGGAAGAACATTGCATCTACTTTAATTATTATTCTGTCACGCAATAATTGGCAGTGTTTATCTTTCCCAAACAATATTACTGAGGACTTGATCGAGTCCATATACAATGAATGTTCTTACCGAACCTTGCAATTTTAAAGTTCTGAAGGAACTTCTTGGAGAGAAATTTCTTTGGCAAAGTTCTGGGCCATTAAATGGCGTTAGTGTTCCCTTTCAGGCTAGTGTATTAGCCTATTCATTTCATTTGATTCCTGAGTGACCAGGAACCCAGACTAGAGTTACCTTGTTGTTTTCCCTACTTCCCTACTTCATTGCGCTGATACCTGATACTAAGGGTTTTCCAATAAGAGGTGTTATTTTGATATTCAAAGAAAAATGACATTTTTCAATATAAATGATCGGATGTTCATTTCATTATATAAGAAGCTATGCCGTTAATAGTGGAAAATAACATCAGGCAAATGACCACCACGACCACGCTTGATAGTTGATAGTTTAGTTGATAGTTTACAGAGGGGTTACTGTCCACTGCGACCTTAAGGTCTATTGTGCCCCCTTACAGAGCTGTTCTGGCCAAAAAAAAAAAAAACCTTCACAGCTCGCCTTCCAGTTCCAGAGATCTAATGAAATCTAGTAACTGTGAAGACTTCAACGAGGCTAGTTCCTCACTCTTACAAGTTTCTTGCCCAAGGCATTTCCTCCTCAGGCTCGTAATGCCGAGGCATTCCGTGACTAGGTGAAAGGGGTTTCTTCCTCCTCCCCACAGAACCTACACTCGTCAGTGTCCGACAATCCCATCCTCAACAGGTGCTTCCTAAGGCGACAATGTCCTGTAAGAAAGCCAGTGAGGAGGTGCAATTGCTTCTTACCAAGATCCAGATATCTTTTGGATCCCGCTGTCTCGAAGTTCCGAAGGAACTTAGTGGAATGATCCATCCCTGGGAGATTCCGCCAGAGCTTTTCCCTCTCGGCTTTCTCCTTCTCCAGAAACTCCTTCTTATAGGTACATTTAGATATACCACAGAAGGGTTCTGGGCCAAAGAGGGACATTTGTGCGCCCTCTTTGGCGAGTGTATTGGCCTTTTCGTTTCCTTCGATTCCCGAGTGGCCGGGAACCCAGATTAAAAAGACCTTATTTTTCTTGCCTACCTCGTTGAGTTTGTTCCGGCACTCCCAGATCATCTTAGAATCGATGACGTAGGAGCTCAGTGCTTTAATAGCAGCTTGACTATCTGAGTGTATGGCTATATCACACTTCTGATAGTTTCTTTCTAGATTTATATCTAGACATCTTTCAATAGCTAAGATTTCCGCTTGAAAGACGCTCATATAGGAGCCCAGCGACAGTGCACACTTGGTGCTTGGCCCGTATATCCCGGCGCCTGCTCCTGTAGAGGTTTTGGAACCATCTGTATACCATTTTACGGTATTTTCTTTGAGATTATAGTCGGTGTATTCCCGTTTCCAATCATCTCTTTTACTTAGCAATGTCATGAAGTTTTTCTCAGTGATTACTTTCTTAATCATTGCATCACTAGGGAGATTCGCAGATGAGATGTAGTTATTCAGAGAGAACCAGACTCTTTGATTCTTTATTCTCTCATTACCTGCACCTTCCTTAGATATTCTGAGAATAGCCTCATGGGCTACCCTATCAACCACTAGATGTAGAGGTGTGAGGTCCGTAATGACCTCTAGTGCCCTAGTTGGACACGTTCTCATAGCTCCAGTGATGCACACACAGGCAAGCCTCTGTACTTTATCGAGCCTTTTCCTCGTACTCACCTGACTTGCCTTGGCAAACCAGGCTACTGCCCCATATGTGATTATAGGTCTCACAATCATGACGTACATCCATCGCAGTATTTTTGGGTTACAACCCCAATTTTTGCCGCATAGACGTCTGCACGCCATTAGAGCCCTTTTGGCTCTGACAGTAGCAGTATCAACATGCTTATTCCACAGAAGTTTACTATCCAGTGTTATTCCTAGGTATTTAACTTCTGACTTCCACTCCAAGGTATTTCCGTTTAAATATAACGTTTTCATGTCGGGAAGTTTTCTTTTCCGAGTGAACGGAATTACTACAGTCTTGCTTGGGTTGATGTTCAGCCCCACAGACAAGCACCACTGCTCAATAATTCTAAGGCCTTTCTGCAGTAAGTCGCAAAGAGTGCCTTCGAATTTGCCTCTAATCATTAGGACTATGTCATCAGCATAGCCTACACATTCGAAGCCAAGCTCCGTTAGCCTATGTAGTAGTTCGTCCACCACTAGGCTCCATAGAAGGGGAGATAATACTCCACCCTGAGGTGTCCCACGAGTAGCCTTGACAGAGACAGATTTACCACCCATCGATGTTTCAGCTATTCTCGTCGATAACACCTCATACATCCATTTGATAATGGTTTTGTTCACTCCTCGCCTTTCAAGTGCATCTTTGACGGACACGTGCGTTGTGTTGTCAAAGGCCCCAGATATATCTAGGAAAGCACACATGGCGATTTCTTTATTGTTCAGAGTTCTCTGGATGGCTTCGGTCAGCTGATACAGGGCGGTCTCCGTTGACCGTCCCGCCCTGTAAGCGTGCTGACACTTATGAAGTGGTGTACTCTCCAGATTCTCTGTTCTTATGTAGTTATCTACTACGACCACGCTTACAGGACCATATATTTTTAATGAAATTTCCATAACCAAATCGCAAAGTGGAAACCCTATGTCCCCGATAGTCTCAGGACTTCCATCTTTGAGGTGGAAAACTTTTCTCGCAAAAGATCAATAGTTTCTTTGCTTGTATGGCACGCAGCTCCGTCTAGTTGAAAGTAAACGTTGTCCAGATCAATACTATTCATTTCAGCCATAAAAAATCATTAATCATCTCTCGATAGCGCAATGCATTCACTGTAACTGTTGCTCCAGCCTTATTTTCGAAAAAGCAAGGTCCAATGACTCCGCCGGACCATAAACCGGGTTTTATTCTTCACATTACTAACTTGTCCCAACAGCTCGAATTTTTCCACCAATTTCTTTATTGCGGTCCGACAAGGTGCTTCACGACGACCCATAAATGTTCCAGTTTCACGAACCGTCTCTGCGAATTTTACACACCATTTTTATAGTCAATTTTAATAATTTCCATGCGTTCTTGAAGCGTGTATCGTTCCAATTTTATTAATGGCGTAGTTTCTTCTTCTCAAAGGTCAAATAATGACAGCTTCAAACGTGGCATCTACCGAAATGGCGGGCTATTCAAAATAACACCTCCTATTGGAAAATCCTTTAACATTCTCATATGTTATTTCTACTTAATTACAGGTGATAAATTAAAGGCAGAGTTCGTTTCTCTTGAGGAGCTGGCGAAAGAAAGTGACTTCATATTCTCTTGTGCTCCGTTGACTCAGCTAACGAAAAACCTTTTCAACTACGATGTATTCTCACGAATGAAGAAAACCGCCGTATTTGTTAATGTCGGAAGAGGTGGATCTGTTAATCAACCAGATTTGGTTAGAGCTCTGCGGGAGAATTTGATTTTTGCCGCAGGGTTAGATGTGATGACCCCAGAACCTCTGAGTCCAGACGATGAATTATTGAAACTTCATAATTGTGGTGAGAAATTGTTATTATTAATTCATCAACAAGCAGTGACAGCCTCAGAGTGAAAATTATCTACTTTATCTATCAAAATACATGTAGATTCCTTAATTTTCTTTTTGAAATTATCAGGTTCCGTCGTTAGAATCTTTATGTTGTTGCAGTTCATCATAATATGATCTCCGCTATTTGAACATAAATGATCAGCGATTTGTGATCTTGTAATGTCTCTATTTTCGATGTTGTTATGTTCGCATTTTCTTATCTCTAAAGGTCTTGCTGTCTTTCCTGTAGGTATAAGATTTTTCACATATACAGGGAATATTGTGAACACAATTTTTTTATTTTTATGTTTCATTCATTGGTTTCGTTCTGGTTAGAATGGATCTCAAATCAGTTTGTGTTTTGAAAACAGTTCATATGATGAATTTAGAACCAATTCTTCTTAGTTTTTCTTAAAGCCAGGAATATAAGGAATGACATTCACAAATTTTATTGTCCTCGACGATTTTCTGTTTGTAGCTGATCATCATTAGAACTTTGATTAGATATTTTTCGTTCTAAATTTGAAATTAATTGTTCTTTCTATAAAATTTTAATGGGTATTGATTATCTAGTAGAAACTCTTTAAAGAAGGCAATTTCATTATTTCTAATTTCAGGTGTAGATGAAATCAGTAAGGCCTTATCATAAAGTTTTTATAATACCTGTTTTTAAATTCAATTGATGATTTTATCTATTAGTGTGAGTTTGTTTTCGAAATACAGTTGTTTCAAAATGATCTATAAATGTTCTTAGTAGAACATCTAGAAAAGAAATATGATTGATTATTCTGTTCTAAATCCATCGTAAATTTAATAGTAGGTTCTTCATTATTGATGTAATCAAAAAACAGAGAGGAATTGAATAAGTTCTTTGGTCACATCAAAATTAAAGAACCTATTTTTTCGAAACCAATATGCTTCTGACAAATTAGGGCAAGGATTCACTCAGAAGCATTTCATCTTGATTAAAACTTTTTAATTATTTCTGTTTCAGAGACTGGGAGTAATACCCAAAAAAAGTTTTCTAGAAATTATTTATCGGTGTACTACCGAATAGCCAACGATATTCAGAAAACCATATTTCACGGAACGATGCGTTTTGTTTTACTCTATTCATCTTTTCTCTTCAGTTTTAGCTCCACACTTGGGAACCAGTACGAGGATAACTACCAACAAAATGGCGGAGTTAACTGCTAAAAATATATTGAAAGCTCTCAAAGGAGAACCAATGTTAACTCCAGTAATATAAGATTGAATGATTTGTGAATACAGTTATTCATTATACAGGGTGTTTCATTTGGAAATAGAAAAAAGTAGAAGACGAATGTAGCACCTCTAGATAGTTCTGAATATACTATATTTTATGGGTCTCAAGAGCAGGCCCGCCGCTGGCTGTCTGAGCGCCCGCGTGCAAATACTGTTATGCCGCCCCCAATAAGGCGCTACATCAAGGGCGTATCCAGAGAGCAATTAACAAAATAATTGGAATTTAATTTTTGATCGTTACTGTTCATACACCACGGAACTGTTCGAATCGAATCATAGACAAGAAACAAGTTTCAATTTCAAATGCAAAATGCAACTGATCCAAGTCAATGAGTAAGGGGTTGACCCCCCCCTAAACGCTATATTTCAGCTTTTTACAATTTTCTGGAGGATCTACAGAAACGAATGTTACTGACAATTATTAAGCTCGGTCTAATGAATCGATTTAAGTAGAAAAAAAATCCATCCGAAGCGAACTGCATTACGCAGGCGCTCTCAAACGCAACTCGAAAATGAAAAATGCAAAATCTATAAACTGAATTTATTCGAAAAGTAGAGCGGACTTTATTGAATTTGGTATGTTTTTATAGGTTTTCGAGGTAGCTGGATCAGAAAAAAATACTTTCGAATCGATATCTGCGAGCGTTTAGAATTTCACCGTTCAAATGGCATTTTTTCCAAAACTCGATATTTCAAACATTCATAATTTCCGTTTTAACAGCTGGAATGAAAAATGAATTGCATATTCTTTTTCAGTCTGTAGTCCCCTTCAATATAAGCACATAAAATGGCCACCTAAAATTTTGAAATTTTGGACGAAACATGAGTAAGGGGTTGACCCCCCTAAAACACTATATTTCAGCTTTTTACAAAAATTCTGGAGGATCTACAGAAACGAATGTTACTGACAATTATTAAGCTCGGTCTAAAGAATAGTTTAAAGTAGAAAAAATATCCATCCGAAGCGAACTGCATTACGCAGGCGCTCTCAAACGCAACTCGAAAATGAAAAATGCAAAATCTATAAACTGAATTTATTCGAAAAGTAGAGCGGACCTTATTGAATTTGGTATGTTTTTATAGGTTTTCGAGGTAGCTGAATCAGAAAAATTACTTTCGAATCGATATCTGCAAGTGTTTAGAATTTCACCCTTCAAATGAAATTTTTTCCAAAACTCGATATTTCAAACTTTCATAATTTCCGTTTGAACAGCTGGAATGAAAAATACATTGCATATTCTTTTTCAGTCTGTAGTCCCCTTCAATATAAGCACATAAAATGGCCACCTAAAATTTTGAAATTTTGGACGAAAAATGAGTAAGGGGTTGACCCCCCTAAAACGCTATATTTCAGCTTTTTACAAAAATTCTGGAGGATCTACAGAAACGAATGTTACTGACAATTATTAAGCTCGGTCTAAAGAATAGTTTAAAGTAGAAAAAATATCCATCCGAAGCGAACTGCATTACGCAGGCGCTCTCAAACGCAACTCGAAAATGAGAAATGCAAAATCTATAAACTGAATTTATTCGAAAAGTAGAGCGGACTTTATTGAATTTGGTATGTTTTTATAGGTTTTCGAGGTAGCTGAATCAGAAAAAAATACTTTCGAATCGATATCTGCAAGCGTTTAGAATTTCACCGTTCAAATGACATTTTTTCCAAAACTCGATATTTCAAACTTCCATAATTTCCGTTCTAACAGCTGGAATGAAAATGAATTGCATATTCTTTTTCAGTCTGTAGTCCCCTTCAATATAAGCACATAAAATGGCCACCTAAAATTTTGAAATTTTGGACGAAAAATGAGTAAGGGGTTGACCCCCCCTAAAACGCTATATTTCAGCTTTTTACAAAAATTCTGGAGGATCTACAGAAACGAATGTTACTGACAATCATTGAGCTCGGTGTAATGAATCGATTAAATTAGAAAAAATATCCATCCGAAGCGAACTGCATTACGCAGGCGCTCTCAAACGCAACTCGAAAATGAAAAATGCAAAATCTATAAACTGAATTTATTCGAAAAGTAGAGCGGGCCTCATTGAATTTGGTATGTTTTTATAGGTTTTCGAGGTAGCTGAATCAGAAAAAAATACTTTCGAATCGATATCCGCAAGCGTTTAGAATTTCGCCGTTCAAATGACATTTTTTCTAAAACTCGATATTTAAAACTTTCATAATTTCCGTTTGAACAGCTGGAATGAAAAATACATTGCATATTCTTTTTCAGTCTGTAGTCCCTTTCAATATAAGCACATAAAATGGCCACCTAAAATTTAGAATTTTGGACGAAAAATGAGTAAGGGGTTGACCCCCCCTAAAACGCTATATTTCAGCTTTTTACAAAAATTCTGGAGGATCTTCAATAACGAATGTTACTGACAATTATTAAGCTCGGTCTAATGAATCGATTAAAGTAGAAAAAATATCCATCCGAAGCGAACTGCATTACGCAGGCGCTCTCAAACGCAACTCGAAAATGAAAATGCAAAATCTATAAACTGAATTTATTCGAAAAGTAGAGCGGACCTTATTGAATTTGGTATGCTTTTAAAGGTTTTCGAGGTAGCTGAATCAGAAAAAAAATACTTTCGAATTGATATCTGCAAGCGTTCAGAATTTCGCCGTTCAAATGACATTTTTTCAAAAACTCGATATTTCAAACTCTCATAATTTCCGTTTGAACAGCTGGAATGAAAAATACATTGCATATTCTTTTTCAGTCTGTAGTCCCCTTCAATATAAGCACATGAAATGGCCACCTAAAATTTAGAAATTTTGGACGAAAAATGAGTAAGGGGTTGACCCCCCCTAAAACGCTATATTTCAGCTTTTTACAAAAATTCTGGAGGATCTACAGAAACGAATGTTACTGACAATCATTGAGCTCGGTGTAATGAATCGATTAAATTAGAAAAAATATCCATCCGAAGCGAACTGCATTACGCAGGCGCTCTCAAACGCAACTCGAAAATGAAAAATGCAAAATCTATAAACTGAATTTATTCGAAAAGTAGAGCGGGCCTCATTGAATTTGGTATGTTTTTATAGGTTTTCGAGGTAGCTGAATCAGAAAAAAACTTTGGAATCGATATCTGCAAGCGTTTAGAATTTCACCGTTCAAATGACATTTTTTCCAAAACTCGATATTTCAAACTTTCATAATTTCCGTTGTAACAGCTGGAATGAAAAATGAATTGCATATTCTCTTTCAGTCTGTAGTCCCCTTCAAAATAAGCACATAAAATGGTCACCTAAAATTTTGAAATTTGGACGAAAAATGAGTTAGAGGTTGACCCCCCCTAAAACGCTATATTTCAGCTTTTTACAAAAATTCTGGAGGATCTACAGAAACGAATGTTACTGACAATTATTAAGCTCGGTCTAATGAATCGATTAAAGTAGAAAAAATATCCATCCGAAGCGAACTGCATTACGCAGGCGCTCTCAAACGCAACTCGAAAATGAAAAATGCAAAATATTTAAACTGAATTTATTCGGGAAGTAGAGCAGACTTTATTGAATTTGGTATATTTTTATAGGTTTTCGAGGTAGCTGAATCAGAAAAAAATACTTTGGAATCGATATCTGCAAGCGTTTAGAATTTCACCGTTCAAATGACATTTTTTCCAAAACTCGATATTTCAAACTTTCATAATTTCCGTTGTAACAGCTGGAATGAAAAATGAATTGCATATTCTTTTTCAGTCTGTAGTCCCCTTCAAAATAAGCACATAAAATGGCCACCTAAAATTTTGAAATTTTGGACGAAAAATGAGTTAGAGGTTGACCCCCCCTAAAACGCTATATTTCAGCTTTTTACAAAAATTCTGGAGGATCTACAGAAACGAATGTTACTGACAATTATTAAGCTCGGTCTAATGAATCGATTAAAGTAGAAAAAATATCCATCCGAAGCGAACTGCATTACGCAGGCGCTCTCAAACGCAACTCGAAAATGAAAAATGCAAAATATTTAAACTGAATTTATTCGGGAAGTAGAGCAGACTTTATTGAATTTGGTATATTTTTATAGGTTTTCGAGGTAGCTGAATCAGAAAAAAATACTTTGGAATCGATATCTGCAAGCGTTTGGAATTTCACCATTCAAATGACATTTTTTTCCAAAACTCGATATTTCAAACTTTCATAATTTCCGTTTTAACAGCTGGAATGAAAAATGAATTGCATATTCTCTTTCAGTCTGTAGTCCCCTTCAATATAAGCACATAAATGGCCACCTAAAATTTTGAAATTTTGGACGAAAAATGAGTAAGGGGTTGACCCCCCTAAACGCTATATTTCAGCTTTTACAAAAATTCTGGAGGATCTTCAATAACGAATGTTACTGACAATTATTAAGCTCGGTCTAATGAATCGATTAAAGTAGAAAAAATATCCATCCGAAGCGAACTGCATTACGCAGGCGCTCTCAAACGCAACTCGAAAATGAAAAATGCAAAATCTATAAACTGAATTTATTCGAAAAGTAGAGCGGACTTTATTGAATTTGGTATGTTTTTATAGGTTTTCGAGGTAGCTGAATCAGAAAAAAATACTTTAGAATCGATATCTGCAAGGGTTTAGAATTTCGTGTATATTCCGACAAAGACCCTCATTCTGTTTTTATCTTTATTTTCGTAATTATCTCTTCAAAAACACGTACTACCTAAACTCGGCTAGTAGAAAGGGCGCAATTTGGTAACAGATGGTTTTTTATGACATGCAATAATTGGCACAAACGATACGGTGACACTGAAAATATTCAACTACTACTACTACTACTACCTGGTTGCAATATTGGGAAAAAGAACATCTGCAAATTTTTTCGTAGAATATTAAAAAAAATCAGAGATGCCGTAGGAACTTTCTGAATCGGTGTTTCAGAAAATTTTTCCCGAGGGCGCAATTCGAAGTTCCGGGAGGACAATTTATCGGATTATGTGAATTTTTCGATCTTGAAGTTTTACGCTATAACTGGATCTAGGCGCTCTCAGTATTTAGCCATTGGGGCACCTGCGGAACATCGGGGGGCGGCAGTGTCCCTTCCGGAAATAAACCTGAAAGAAACACTGCAGTGAATTCACTGAATTCCGTGGATATACGGAAATGATCGATGTTGGCTGCCTGTCCTCCCGATCCTTTAGAGAAAAAGTCTCTCTAAGGGGGATGGGGAGACCTACTACCCTCAATGTTAAACGGAGTTGGAGAAATTTCAAAGCAGTTGTCAAAGTTTCGATTGCATATGACAAAATTTCTATGTTTCAATGACAGTTGGCAAAATTTAAATTTCGCTGGATTTGCCGCTCCCTTGTGCCGGGCACAACTTGCACGCCCGCTTACGACGGGCCTGAGTGCATTAGTATTATTATTTGCCGCCAACATATCCCATAGATAACCTTAAATCAAATCATAGGTAAATACTTGTTCTATGATGAAATGTCTTTCAGTTGGAGCGAGGAAATCACCCTTAATTTCGTTACAAAATACCACGAACATGAATGTTTGTGGAATATTAAATCTCACTCATACAAAAACAAGCAAATTAAGCAATTCGCATACCAGGGGCCTATTGCACCAAAATACTTTGCAACTTTTCACTTCGCACTTTGCATTCTTAAAAATTTCAAAAGTGAAAATTAGTTATGTTGCAAACATTTCTCCCCCATTTAATTTCTACGTGTACTTTTCACTAAGCACTTGACGTTTCACATTGTATTTTTTCAATTGAATGCGTTTGTTGCAACTTAATTCATTGAAAATTGAAAAGTGCAAAGTGAAAAGTTGCAAAGTATTTGGTGCAATAGGCTCCAGGATAAAAATTTCATCATTCAACTCTTCTAAAAGAGCCACGATTAGATTCTCAAGTTTATTTATTTTATTACGTTGCAATTTGTCCGATTTCGTTTCGCTTCGCAGAAATCGCTAAAAATTTGTGCGTTGCGAGTTGTTCATTCGGCAGAGAGCCTCTCACTTGTAATTGTAAACTCTACTCGACAAAAGTGTGAACGTTGCATGGACAGTAGCTACTAAATTTCTCACTACTCGGCTAAACTACTAGCGTAGTGCGAACAAGGCTTAACTGAGAAAGTGGTTTCTTAGTTTGACTCTGACCACAGGGTCGTCTAACATTACTTACCACTTAGTGAAGAAATTTATGTCGTTAACTAACCCTTGACGAGGTTAGGTGTAGTAAGTGGTAAGGTTAGCTCGAGAAAAAATTCTTCAACCCTTAATTGTATACGTAAATAGTCAACAGTCGCTCACTAAGGAGGCATTTGTCACTTACGAAGACTATGAAGACTGAAGAGTTATATTTTATATTATTATTATTGTGTTTGATTTTTAGAACCGGGACAGCGCGTACGCAGTCCCGACTACCAAAAATTACGCGCCCGAGTTATCCGCATTAGGGATAATCGCAGAGGTCAGCCCGATCGAAGTGCAATGAAAGGGCCTCACTCCGGGGGAACCGCCTTATTGATCACGGTAACCCCTACGCCAGGTAAGTATGAATTGTGCAGCTTTACGATTCCATAAACGTCCATCTGGCACATCTTTCGGAGTATTATACAGATGGTGTCTCCACCTGTCAGTACAATAACTTCTCTCTTCATTCTCTGAAGTCTGAACCAATGATTATAGAGATCTTCATAGTCTTTGGTCTGAACCACAGATTACTGAACAACCGCGCAGATATTGACTGCGATGTTATCTAACTGTCTTCTTCACGGTAAACAACTGAAACCACGTAGTACCACAGTTCTCTATTCATTCTCTGAAGCCTGAATCACGGATATCTGAACAACAGCGTAGATATTGATTGCGTGTACGGATGGTGTCTCCATCTGTCAGCTATTAAACGTCTCTCTCTATTCTCTAAAGTCTCAGCCACAGAATCAAGATGTCTAAAACAACAGCGTAGATATTGATTGCGTTGCTAGATAACTGTCTCCCTCAATTTAAACAACTAGGAACACGTGATGCCACAGCTCTTGAACTATATTTTATGTTCTGTGTCTTGAACTATAATCGTAACCACTTGTTGGTTTGTTTACGTTGTGCTGACAGAGAGCAATTTAATTGCCATGTTCTATTTTATTGCACTTCACGCAATAAAAAGAGACTTAGATGAGAAGTGGAGCTCATAAAAACAACAAATGCAGTAAGGGTAATTCACGAGCACTCAGCGTAAAAGAGATTTTTGGGTTTAAAATGCAAACCCTTTATAGCGCCCCTTGAGAACCCAAAGACCCTTTTTTCGCATTTTACAATCCTTATTGTATTTTCTTAGTTAGTAGAAACAACTGTTTATATACAGGAACAATATTGTAGTACATAGTTTTAATGTAGGCCAGACTCCCCCATTAACGTCCTCCCTGCATACGAAGTGGCGTAGTACCATAAAATCGTGCTGATACTCTGACAGTTTACCCTTCTTCAGTGATAATACATGTCACCATTGAATGATGACTCCTTTTTATAATAAGGACATTGTGTTTTAATAATATAAACCGGGACAGCGCGTACGCAGTCCCGACTACCAAAAATTACGCGCCCGAGTTATCCGCATTAGGGATAATCGCAGAGGTCAGCCCGATCGAAGTGCAATGAAAGGGCCTCACTCCGGGGGAACCGCCTTATTGATCACGGTAACCCCTACGCCAGGTAAGTATGAATTGTGCAGCTTTTAGCTACCATAAACGTCCATCTGGCACATCTTTCGGAGTATTATACAGATGGTGTCTCCCTCTGTTAGTAAAATAACGTCTCTCTCCATTATCTGAAGTCTGAACCAATGATTGTGGAGATCTCCATAGTCTTTGGTCTGAACCACGGATTACTGAACAACCGCGTAGATATTGATTGCAATGTTATATAATTGTCTTCTTCTCGGTAAACAACTGAAACCACGTGGTACCACAGTTCTCTATTCATTCTCTGAAGTCTGAATCACAGATATCTGAACAGCAGCGTAGATATTGATTGCGTGTAACAGATGGTGTCTCCATCTGTCAGCTATTTAACTACTCTCTCTATTCTCTGAAGTCTCAGCCACAGAATCACAGATGTCTAAACAACAGCGTAGATATTGATTGCGTTGCTAGAGACTGTCTCCCTCAATCTAAACCAGTGATTCTCAACCTGTGGTATGCGAACGGTTTTCATGTGGTCCGCGAAAAAAATAGTCATAAAATAATCAATTTAAATCTTGCCTCTTGAGACATTAATTGATGCTCTGCCATTTTTTTTAACACAAAACGTTTTTAGTATTGTGTTGACCAGAACCAGACGACCAAACGCGCCTGAACTCATTTTACCCATTATTGGGAAATATTAATAATATTTAAGTGATCCGCCAAGAATTCTGATAAGTACAAGTGGTCCGCCAAGAATTCTGATAGTTACAAGTGGTCCTCAGTGGTGAAAAGGTTGAGAACCACTGATCTGAACAACTAGGAACACGTGATGCCACAGCTCTTGAACTATAATCGCAACCACATGTTGGTTTGTTTACGTTGCGCCGACAGAGTGCAATTTAATTATCATGTTCTATTTTATTGTACTTCAAGCAATAAAAAGAAGAGTCAGATGAAGTGGAGCTCATAAAAAAAAGCAAATGCAGTAAGGGTGATTCACGAGCACTCAAAGTAAAAGAGATCATTGGGTTTAAAATGCAAACTCTTTATAGCCGCCCCTTGAGAACCCAAAGACCAATTTTTTGCATTTTACAATCCTTGTTGATTTTTCTTAGTTAGTATAGTGTATTTTTAGCGAGTGCTATATCGTTTTGCCCAAATATATGTAATTTTCTAATTTTGTGCCGATAGTGTTCGACTCCATGATGACGAATTCGTCATTCGTGGTCTAATTCAATTCTGTTTGTAGGGAGAAAATTCAGTTGGAATATTGAAAAGAAGAAATTTCATAATGTCATAAAAACATATCCGATTCGAATGAAAATTCTTTTGTGAATGAAGATTGATAAACTGAATGTTCATGTAAAAATTCAAGAGGATCGCTTCACTAGAACCATAGAATTCAATTTTTTTAAAAGTAAAGTTTCAATTTAAGAATGCCACGAGCAGGTGCTCTCGTTCATTGGTGGAGCAATGAGGCTATTACCTCAAAATTCTGTATAGAACTTGAGATTGATACTGAATATATAAAAATGCCAAATTTCAGCATGATCAGAATTATATTCTGGAAATTATTCAAAAAAAGGAATATGTATCTATGTAAAAACTTGACAATTGAAAAAAATAAATTCTATGGTTCTGATGATGCGATCCTTTTGAAATTTTTCATTGAAATTCAGTATACCTACGAATCTTCATGCACAAAATAAATTTCACTCTAGTCGAATATCTTGTTATGGAAATATGTATAGAGATTCTTCTTTTCAATATTCCAATTGAATTTTCTATTAGTTCTATTAACACAATGGCCACAAAATTTTGCATGAGTATCTTGCATGTGACCGCAAAAATTTCATTTCGATTGGCTTCGTTTTGTCTGAGATATTGAGGAACAAAAATTTTGAATGGCCATATTTCAGGGAACACCTTGTAAGATTTTGTTGGTTAACAAACGTAACTGATGCATTTGGGAACAGAACTCGCTCTGAAAATCTCAAGACTCTAGGACACTTAAAAAGTTGTCGTACTAGCAGCCGGCCGGGCGGCTCCACGGACAGTATTTTCGGCTCAAAATTCGAAGAATACAGACATTTGGGCAAAACGATATAGCACTAGTTCAAATAGAACCAGTGCTCAAAAGTAGGCAATATTTATTTCGAGAGAAAATTCAGTTCTAAATGAAAAAAGTTGGCAATAGTCGCTGCGACAGGCGGTTTCTTTTGTTAACCATTTACTTTACTTTGCATCATAACTGTATATTCAAATACGTAATCAATTATTCCCTTTATCTTCCTGCAGAGAAGAGCTTAAATATGATTTGTTCCCTGTGCAACATCGTGCCAACCCGAGTGTAATGTTAAAAAATACCGTATATATGTCGAAAGCACCTTAACATCTATGAGTATTATGTTAGGAGTAAAGCCCTTTCTTCTAATTGCTTTTAAGTGAATCCAAAAAGAGAAAAGATGTGATACGCTGTTCATTATAATATTAAAGGCTGATTTGTATTTCGTATTAAATTTCTCAACGTTGTTTCGAAAAAAATTCAAAAAACTAAATATGCAACAGAAGTTTGGTGTCAGCAACCCATAATACGTGGCTATGCCTTTGTATATAATATAGACTACCTAATAGGATAACCTAATGGAGAAATTGTTTCACGAATAGTTAAATCCAAGCTGGATGGCGGCCTTTCCAAAGAAGATTCCCAGATCAATAAAGGCTTGTTTACACTGCGCTACTAGTTTAGTCGAGTAGCGAGTTATTTAGTAGCTATTGTCCGTCCAATCACTAACAATCACTAAACTCGACTAAATTCTTAGTGTTCACATAACTGAATGAAAGTGAAGTTCTGTTCCAAATTCTGTTTTATACAGGGTGTTTCATCATAAACTGGACAAACATATATATTCGTGTAGAGGACATCGGGAAATCATTTTTGCCTTATACAATATATCCCGTTTTCGAAGCATAAGCGAGATACAGGGTGTTAAACGTCATTTTTGAGCAAGATTCTTACGAGTGTGATGAGTTATGTATAACACTTAAGGCAACTGTTTCTGGTCAAATCTCAGTATTTTTTGGTCTTCTATTCAGAAAAGTTGACAAACTCCGAAAAAAAAATTACAAACTTGGGGAAAACCTGCAATGTTCCTAATTTTTTTTTGTGGTTGTCAAATTGAATTTTATTTGCTGAATGAACACAATTTTATGAGAATTGTTGTAAAAAAAAATTTTCAAAAACCGAACACAATTTTTTTACATGTCTACATCGATAAAAAAAATTTATTTGAAATGGATAAAATTTTGTACAATTGTCCTTCTTTAATTATCAATCACGAATATGAAAACAGAATTGTAAAATATCGAACGGTTTCGTTATAACAGTCTTCGAATGTTTCGTTCAGACCTCTGAAATAATAAACAAAATTGTTTTGAATTTGAGTTCTAGAGAACTGTGGCACCACCTAGTCATATACAGAATTTTGAGGTAATAGCCTCGTTGCTCCACCAATGAACGAGAGCTTAAAAGCACTTGCTCAGGGCTTTCTTAAATTGAAACTTTACTAAGTATTAAAAAAATTGAATTCTATAGTTCTAGTGGAGCGATCCTCTTGAATTTTGCATGAACATTCAGTATATCAATCTTCATTCACAAAATGAATTTCACTCGAATCGAATATGGTATTATGAAATTATGAAGTTTTTCTTTTCAATATTCCAACAGAATTTTCTCCCCTCAAACAGAATTGAATTTGACCACGAATTCGTGATCATGGAGTCGAACCCTATAATTCGAGACCATTTTCGGCTCAAAATTAAAAAACTACAGATATTTGGACACAACGATATAGGTAGCACTCGTTCAAGTAGAACGCTAAAAATAGCTAAAAATACACTTTACTAAGAAAAATCGATAGGGATTGTAAAATGCGAAGAAATTACCTTTGGGTTTTCAAGGGATGCCATAATGAATTTGCATTTTAAACCCAATGATCTCTTTTACGCTGAGTGCTCGTGAATTACCCCTACTGCATTTGTTCTTTTTATGAGATCCACTTCTCATCTAACTCTTTTTTATTGCGTGAAGTGCAATAAAATAGAACATGGCAATTAAATTGCTCTCTGTCGGCACAACGCACAACACAAACCAACATGTGGTTACGATTATAGATCAAGAGCGGTGGCATCACGTGTTCCTAGTTGTTTAGATAGAGGGGGACAACTATCTAGCAACGCAATCAATATCTACGCTGTTGTTTAGAAATCTGTCATTCTGTGGCTGAGACTTCAGAGAATAGAGATAGACGTTAAATAGCTGACAGTTGGAGACACCATCTGTACACGCAATCAATATCTACGCTGTTGTTCAGATATCTGTGATTCAGACTTCAGAGAATGAATAGAGAACTGTGGTACCACGTGGTTTCAGTTGTTTACCGAGAAGAAGCCAGTTAGATAACATCGCAGTCAATATCTGCGCGGTTGTTCAGTAATCTGTGGTTCAGACCAAAGACTATGAAGATCTCTATAATCATTGGTTCAGACTTCAGAGAATGAAGAGAGAAGTTATTGTACTGACAGAGGGAGACACCATCTGTATAATACTCCGAAAGATGTGCCAGATGGACGTTTATGGAATCGTAAAGCTGCACAATTCATACTTACCTGGCGTAGGGGTTACCGTGATCAAGTAAGTAATGGTAAGTGCAACTATAGTGTTCTGTTAGAATATAGAGTTTAGAAAAGTGATTGGGTTTAACCCAAATATTAGTGTAGAGATAGTGTACGTGCGCCCATAGTGGTTTTCCACTATGGATGAGTTCCCACCAATTAGACCGAGCATGTCGTACTCGACAGATTGTCCACCCAAACTTAAAACCCTCAAAAGGAGAAGAATCACCGACACCACCAACGATAACGTGACTCACCCGTCTACGTCCAAGATGCCGAAAACCCAACTACCTGCTTCAATACCTATAACAAACAGGTACGCCACCCTCAGAAACGGAGAATTCGTCATGGTTGACGAAATGGTACCTGAAGAAGAAAGTGAAAATCCCAAAAAGGACGAAAAGAAGCCACCACCCATAATAATACACGGAGTTATTGAAGAACATTCAAAAATGGTTAATATACTGAAGGCCAGGTGCAAAGGGAAGTTCCATATTAGATACGGAAACGAGAACACCAACATCCAACTGGAGAACATGGAAGACTTCCAAAAAATGAAAAATTATTTTGCTGAAACCGAGCAAGAGTTTCACACTTATACACCAAAAAATGAAAAAACCCACGCCTTTGTATTAAGAGGCTTAGACAACAACCCTGAACCAGCAGAAATAGCCCAGGAACTAGTACAGGAGTATCAGGTACCTGTCAAGGAGGTATACCGGATGAAAGGGACGAAACTACCGTTATTCTTGGTAATAACAAGTAACCAGGTAACAATCCGTTTACTAAGAAGAAATGTGAGGGTGATTACTTATACCTACATAAGATGGGAGAGATACAGCTCATCCAGACAAATGGTACAATGCCATAAATGCCAAAAATGGGGTCACGCGACCTCAAACTGCTACAGCACAACGGTCTGTTTGAAATGCGCGGAAAACCATGCGACTAGAGACTGCAAGAAGGAGAGGGATACTCCGGCAAAATGCGCGAATTGTAATGGTAATCACCCAGCAAACAGCATTGAGTGCGAAGTATATAAAAACATCATCCAGAAGAGACAAGAGAGAACAAAAGTAACTCCAGTTCAAAGAAAGACCTACATCGCGGCCCCACTTCCGGAAACAAACGCGTGGGAAAAACGTAGAAATGCGTCATCAAATACTGAAAGACAAGAAAATTACCAATCTACTGGAGCAAAGAAGGTAGGTTCTGGTAACTCTTACGATACCATTTTCGAGATTCAAAGTGAATTTGAAAAACTCAGTAAATTTATAAACATGGCTACATTTTTGAAGTCGTTAAAACAATTAAATATAGAAATGGATCAAGCCCTTAACCCTAGAGAAAAATTAGGTATATTTTTCAACTTTATGATGAATCTCGAGAATGGTGGCTTATAGGGCTCTCAACTTAGCCACTTGGAATGCCAACGGTGTAAGATCCAAAATTCACGAACTTTCGTATTTTCTAAAAACAAACAAAATAGACATTATCTCATTAAATGAAACAAACTTAAAAACTTCCGACGCTTTTCACTTGAAAGGATTCCAGGTGGTTAGGAAAGATCGGTCAGATGACTCAGGTTATGGTGGAGTCGCAATAGCCGTTAAAGAAGGAATTCCATTTACCTTATTACCCCCAACAACCAACTGCACAATAGAGAATGTTGGTATTCAACTACGCGATAATTTAAAAATAATCAGTGCCTACAACAGCCCCGCCAATATCTTCCTGGAAAGTTGCTTAGAAAATTTACTTCACAGAAATAAAACAATCGTTCTTGGGGATTTGAACTCCAAACACGAACATTGGAATTGCCATACTCACAACACCAATGGCAATACCCTCTTCAGATTCCTAGAAAATAATGATGACTGCATCCTACATTTCACCGAAGACCCCACTCACTATCCTTTTAACAATACAACCCCTAGTAACCTGGACCTGATTATAACCAATAACATAACCAACATTACTGAACCACAATCCATACCAGCGCTATCATCCGATCACAACGTTGTTACCGTTTCTGTTGAAGGACCTACCGAGGAAACTCCAACCAAAATGGTATTTGATTACGCGAACACCAATTGGGAAAAATACCGAAAAATACTCGATGATACGATTCAAATTAACAACAAAATAACATCCACCAAAGATTTAGATTCAGAATTAGATAAATTTACCGCCGCCATCACCAACGCTCGCGACAAAAGTACAAAGCTCAAAAGAATTCTGCCAAATCGCGAAAAAATTCCACCTGAAGCCATACAGCTAATCAAAATTAGAAATAAAATCAGAAAACGTTGGCAGACAAACCGAGACCACTCCGACAAAGCCTTAATGAAATCACTCACTCTCGAGATAAGAAGTAAAATCGAAATTCACAGAAAAACCAGTTGGGATGAAAAAATTAGTAAACTCAAACCATCTGACAATACCCTTTGGAAAATGACGAAATTACTTAACAAAAAACCCGATAACATCCCAACACTTAACCAAAACAACAAAGATCATTTGACAGATTATGAAAAAGCGGAAATTCTTTCAGAAACCTTTGAAGCGAATCACGTTATCCCTAATAATATTAATAACGAAAACCACAAGAAAATTGAAGAAACCGTTGACGAATTCCTCGGTACATCCTTCAACAGCGACGAGTACAAAAAACATTTCACTAACCCATCTGAACTAAAAACCCTAATTAAAAAACTCCCAAAAAACAAATCACCTGGGCTTGATAGAATCGACAACATACTTATAAAAAACCTTCCAAAAAAAGCTATAGTCCAACTAAATTATATAATAAACTCAATCATTAGTCTACAACACTGGCCCAAGAGCTGGAAAACCGCTCTCGTTATTCCTATTCCCAAACCAGGCAAGGAAAAATCGCAACCGAATAGTTACAGACCTATAAGTCTTTTGTCGACAATAAGTAAATTAGCAGAAAAAATAATTCTTGTCAGATTAACAAAATTGCTAAAGAAAACGGAAATGCGAGACCCCCATCAGTTCGGGTTCAAAGAGAAGCATAGCTCTGTCCAACAAATATGCAGAATTGTAGTAGACGCGATAAATAATTTCAACAGAAAACAGAACACGGTTATGTTACTGTTGGACATAGAAAAGGCATTTGATAAGGTCTGGGTCAAAGGACTGATCTACAAAATGATCCAACTAAAGCTTCCACCTTTCATTATCAAATTAATAAACTCATACCTAACAGATAGGACATTTTCAGTGAAAGTTAACAACACCAGATCTCAATTAAAACTAATACAAGCAGGTGTACCTCAGGGATCAATCCTTGGGCCCAGACTTTTCAATTTATTTATTCACGACATACCGGAATTCCACAACACAAACCTCGCCCTCTTCGCGGACGACACCGCTATTTATGCCAAATCATTTCACGCAGCTGCCGCCAATCGTTTGCTACAGTATCACATGAATATATTACAGAAATATTACGACGACTGGAAGATCAATATAAACGAAAATAAAACTGAACAAATAATATTCAGCAGAAATATAAAAGAAAACCAAATTAAAGTACCTTTAAAAATCGACAACCATGTTATCAAACCTAAAAACTCAGTGAAGTATTTAGGCGTAGAACTTGACTCCAGATTGAACTTCCACAAACATATAAATAAATCGCTAGGTCGAGCCCACGCAACCTACAAACCATTACATTCTCTATTGTCCAGAAGGAGTAAGCTTAGCCAAGAAAACAAAAAACTTTTATACACCTCAATAATCAGACCGGTCATCACCTACGCAGCACCTGTATGGTGTCACCTGAAGCCTCGGCCCTTAAGGCCACTTCAGACCTTCCAGAACAAAATGTTGAGATTAATCACAAGAAAACCAAGAAACACGCGCATAACGGAACTCCACGAATTAGCAAACATTCCAACAATCAGAGATTACGTCGACAAGATATCGTCAAATTTCTACGAGAACCTGAGTCATGTGAGCGATCTCACGAAAAGAATTACCAGAACCAGAAATTATAACAAGAACCCTAACGATAATCATACATTACCGTATGAAAATCTTCCGATTTTCTTTAGGAACATGTAAATCTAAATGTACATAATTGTATACAACAGATACTGAAGGGGGTAACCCTACTGGTATTCTGTCCATTGTCTCAAGCAGGTTTTTATTTTCATTTTCCTGTATATAAATAACGAAAACAATGTAAATATGTAACCAAATCCTCTTGTATATACTCATTTTCTTAAGGACACTGTCCAAATATAATCAAAATTATAGCTAAGCAATAATGCATTGCAGGAACTATAAAGTTATGTTAAAAATTTAAAAACGATATGTATGTATATATTGTAAAAAATTGTATATAAATTGAGAAATAAATCGTTCTGTCTGTCTGTCTGTCTGTGATCAATAAGGCGGTTCCCCCGGAGTGAGGCCCTTTCATTGCACTTCGATCGGGCTGACCTCTGCGATTATCCCTAATGCGGATAACTCGGGCGCGTAATTATTAGTAGTCGGGACTGCGTACGCGCTGTCCCGGTTTATATCATTAAAACACAATGTTCTTAATATCAAAAAAGAGTCATCATTCTATTGGTGACATGTATTATCGCTGAAGAAGGGTAAACTGTCAGAGTATCAGCACGGTTTTATGGCGGATGAGTCACTACGCCACTTCGTATGCAGGGAGGACGTTAATGGGGGAGTCTGGCCTACATTAAAACTATGTACTACAATATTGTTCCTGTATACAGGGTGAGTCTTTGACTTGTACATATATTTTAACCGTAGATTCCTGAGGTCAAAAGAAACACTTTTTTCCTCTACCATTTTTCCGATTCGGCCTGGTTAAAAAGATACAGGCTGTTGAAAATCCATGAAAAGCATAAATTTTCAGTAATATCTCGCAAACGATTCCTTCAAATGAAATGATTTTTGAAACATAGTTTTTCATGAATATGATTAATCTTTCCCGACTACAAAATTCCGAGTAATTCGATGTTGAAAAAAAGAAAAAATCTTAAAAATTCGAAAAATTGGGTACTTTGGCTGAATGCAACTCTGTCGGAAATATTCACAGAATTCAATTTCCCTGTGGTCACTTTGACAAATTTCAAGAATAATTCGAGAATTTGTTATTGTAATGATGAATGGTAAGAGAACTGGCGGATTTTCTTAAAAAATGGGGTTACAATGAATAAGCTCACCTCTATACTTCTTCAGTGTAAATCCTTATCTATTCAAGCAAATTTCCACACCACTTTCGGAGTACCTATTGCAATTTTGTTTCGTGAGCTTTGAAATACGTTGATCCAAATTCACATTACGTTAGAATACATTCATTTCTCATTATTCATCATATTTATTACTACTAAAATGACCTTAATAAGTTATTATTCATGAAGTCGTATGATTTTGAAAAACAAACTGACCACAGAACACCGATGTCAAAGAATCTAGTGTCGTGTCTGTGACTTTACCATGCGGACACCCCTTGAAATTCAATCGCCCAAGTGGTGTTTATGAACGTGAAATGTCATGCGTGTTATGGTTGAGTTGTTTTGATTCGGAAGATTTCAAGAGATATTGGAAATGAATGCTACAGCTAAAATAGGTGGTTTAAAAGTTGATCCGATATAATCAAAAATGAAGTATACATCAAGAAGAGATTATCCTGCTTTTCATCACTAGCAAAATTTGGATGAATCAATCATTGCATTAGAAAAATATACAACTGGTATTAAAAAAGTAAGTTCATATTTCTTTCATTAATACAGCAGCTTATTTGAAAATTTCGAATGGTATATCTACTCGTTTTTTGATACAATAGCTTATTTCGAAGGTTTGAATGCTATATCACGTACTTGCAAAAATTCAGTGGTTAGTTTACCAGTGGCGGCATAGCTCATTTTGAAAACAAAAAAGGGCTATATCTTCTTATTTAGGGCGAATCAGAAAAAATGGTAGAGGAAAAAAGTGTTTCTTTCGACCCCAAGAATATACGGTTAAAATATATGTACAAGTCAAAGACTCACCCTGTATAAAACAGTTGTTTCTACTAAGAAAATACAATAAGGATTGTAAAATGCGAAAAAAGGTCTTTGGGTTCTCAAGGGGCGCTATCTCTTTTACGCTGAGTACTCGTGAATTACCCTTACTGCATTGTTCTTTTTATGAGCTCCACTTCTCATCTAACTCTCTTTTTATTGCGTGAAGTGCAATAAAATAGAACATGACAATTAAATTGCTCTCTGTCGGCACAACGCACAACACAAACCAACATGTGGTTACGATTATAGTTCAAGAGCTGTGGCATCACGTGTTCCTAGTTGTTTAGATAGAGGGAGACAGTTATCTAGCAACGCAATCAATATCTACGCTGTTGTTAGAAATCTGTCATTCTGTGGCCGAGACTTCAGAGAATAGAGAGAGACGTTAAATAGCTAACAGATGGAGACACCATCTGTACACGCAATCAATATCTACGCTGTTGTTCAGATATCTGTGATTCAGGCTTCAGAGAATGAATAGAGAACTGTGGTAACACGTGGTTTCAGTTGTTTACCGAGAAGAAGACAGTTAGATAACATCGCACTCAATATCTGCGCGGTTGTTCAGTAATCTGTGGTTCAGACCAAAGACTATGAAGATATCTCTATAATCATTGGTTCAGACTTCAGAGAATGGAGAGAGATGTTATTTTACTAACAGAGGGAGACACCATCAGTATAATACTCCGAAAGATGTGCCAGATGGACGTTTATGGTAACTAAAAGCTGCACAATTCATACTTACCTGGCGTAGGGGTTACCGTGATCAATAAGGCGGTTCCCCCGGAGTGAGGCCCTTTCATTGCACTTCGATCGGGCTGACCTCTGCGATTATCCCTAATGCGGATAACTCGGGCGCGTAATTTTTGATAGTCGGGACTGCGTACGCGCTGTCCCGGATTCATGTAAAAAAACATATTTTGTGTAATAACTAATAATTACTGTTAACGCAAGCAATTTTCTTTAAATAGCCACTTTGTGCACAACATGGCAAGCACGCTAGCCGGCCAGCAGGGCACTTGCAAGTTGTAGTTAGAAAACACAGTAGTACAGTCCACGAGCTCTGGCAGAGCGCATCGTATGTTCACAAGACGAATTATTAAAGTTTAATTTAGTGAATATAGTTGTTTTAATCAAGTTAGTTAAACCGAGCAGACAGCTCAACCAATAAAGCGGCCTACAGACGATCAACTTAGTTGAAGACTATGTTGTCAACTAGGTTGTAAACCAAATGAAAGTGAAAATAGCGGTTGTCTACCAAGTTGAAAACATCATTTCAGCGGTGGATTCCGTCGAGTGAACTAGTCGGCTGATTCGGAGGAATTATCGAAACATGGAGAGAGATCTTTCGTTATATGTTATTATAAACGATATATCCGACGATGAGGTGCAGCACACTCCTTGAATGAAAGAATTTGAACGAAGGATTGGTACCACAATCGGTCTCATTTTTTCCATTCCGGTTTAATGAAAAAACTTTTCGAATTTTAAGCCGAAATTGGTCTCAAACGATAGGGTTCTTCTCCCTGATGATGAATCCGTGGTCAAATTCAATTCGGTCCGTGGGGCCGTCCGACCATAAACACGATAACTTTCGAAGGGACTTGAGATTTTCAGGGTGAATTCGGTTTCCAAATGCCACAATTAAGTTCGTTAAATAGCTAAATGATACAAGGTGTTCTATAAAATATGACCATTCCAAGTTTTGTTCCTTAATATCTCAGACAAAGCGAAACCAATCGGAATAGAATTTCTCGGCCACATGCTCAGGTAAGCCTCATGCAAAATGAGCCATAGTGGCCATAGTGTAAACAGATTCATAGAAAATTCGATTGGAATATTGGAAGGAAGAATCTTTATATTTCATAACAAGATATCCAAGAATCGCATCATCTGAACCATAAAATTCAAATTTCTTTCAATTATTGATTTTTACATATTCATTTTTAATAATTTCCATAATATGAGTCTGATCATCTTGAGATTTCGCATTCATTACTTAGCATGAATCTCAAAGTAGTATGCAAAATTTTTAAGTAAGTAATAACATTATTGCTCCACCAATGAATGTTCGCTCAAAGCATCTGCTCAGGGTTTCTTGATATATCTCGGATTTACTTTCCATAATTCGGGGTAGATCTTTCAAACATTCGAAGAAACCTACCCAAACTTTAATGTTGGGAATATTGCTCATATTGTCTAGTTAAATTACTACCTTCTCCTCGATATATTACGACGAATATTGATTCGCTATGCGATGTTCACTCTACAAGGTAGAATTCCAACTGATGTTGTCAACCTAGTTGATGACTACCATACAGACGCTCCAACTTAGTCGTCAACATTGGGCTCCGCCCACCAAATATCAAACCGATTTGATCAAGCATCAACTTAGTCTTCAACCTGGAATATCAACCACCAACCAGCCTACAGACGTCAACTTGGTCGTCAACATGCCGTGTTTTCAACTTAGTCTTCAACTAGGTTGATCGTCTGTAGGCCGCTTTTACAGTTTCACACTCACTTACACCATAAACGGCATTAGCGCCTAGTCTAGGGTGTTCTGTGGTAATAAGTCGGGACTCGGGAGGGTATAACCTCTCTACACTGTTGCCGCTCTTGTCTAGGACCGGGCCCGTGATTTAATAATTGTCCAGTTTAATATAAGAATAGCCTGATATGGTTATTCATGTTTGATATATTTCGTGAAATTAATTTATCAAAACAAAAATAAATAATTCAACGATCGTTATGCATTACAAAAACAATCTTGGACACCTGTGGAGTCATTCTTGGTAGGACAAATTCTTCTAGTTATCTTTGGGAGTTTCAAAGCAGCTCTTTTTTCTGTTTCAGTCTTTGGACATAAATCACTTGAAGTATAAGTTAACAAATGGTGTTTCTTCTTGTACTCCTGTAAAATTTTCATGAATTATCATTCATCGTGTCGTAGGAGTTCTTGGAGAGTCCAAAGTATTTTTTTGATATTATTCGAATGATATTCGAGACCCTCTGCATGTTTTGTTATGTAAACATAGAATAGAGAGATATGAAATTCTTAATCTCAATGAAACTTTACAGGAAATAATTTTTCGAATCATCATAACCCTAAAACTTAAACATCAAGAGTTGGCACCTTTATTGCTAATTCAATAGGAAATGTAGGTTTTCCTTCCCGTTTTTGTTTAGCTAACATTTCAGCACCATATTCTAGGAACATCTTATCTTGTTCAGGATAATTATTCCATTTGAAGGCATTCTCTTTGGCTCGTCGTTCAGCCCTTATTTCTTCATTCTCCTTCTGAAAGATGATGGATTGGAATGAAATTTGACATTCTCTATTCAGTGCTCAAACACAAGAGTGAGAAATTCTCTAAAATAGCTATTATTACAACTAGGGAAATATGAATAGTATATTTCCCGTGTGTAATCAATAGTTTTTTCCGATCGAGACAATATCGTTCTTAAAATGCAAAAATTAGTATTATATTGTAAATTTTTTTTACTTATACCACCTACCACTTGTTCATCCAGCATTGTCCTTATATTCTTTGATTTTTTTCAGTTTATATTCCTTACTTTCTTTTCCTTACTTTTACAAATCTCCATAAGTTTCATTCTATTCAATGTTTCCCATTTATGTTGTTCTCTCTCTATTTCTTTCCTATTCTTCTCAATTAGAAGAGCGTTCTCGTAGTTATGTTTCCTTTCTTTCACCAATTTGTTATATTCCTCCCTAAGTCTTTTCTCTCCGCATCGCTGTAGAAGTGTAATGAGTGAATAATGCCGAATTCGATAATAAAACGTTTTACGCTTCATCTATTTCAGCTATTGCTTTCGCTATTATTTGATCCTCGTTGCTTAACTTTTGGTTTTTTATTTCTTCCAGTTTTTGATAGGCTTCCTTCTGAAGATCGAGTCTCTGTTGTATATCCTATAAAGTTGATAAATGAAAGTTCGTTCAGAAACAGATAAAACTTCATTCGAATTAAAAACTTAAAAATGGATTGAACAATTGAAACCAACTGCCTCTAGATCTTGTGGATATGAATTCGAAGAA
Source organism: Propylea japonica (assembly GCA_013421045.1). Lineage (NCBI taxonomy): Eukaryota > Metazoa > Arthropoda > Insecta > Coleoptera > Coccinellidae > Propylea > Propylea japonica. The sequence continues at coordinate 35,446 of JACDNR010000668.1, forward strand.
TACTTAAAATATATTCGATGATTTTAAAAAAATTGAAGGAAGAATCCTTCATGAGAGATTGGTACTACCGACACAGTCGACTCTCGAGAATTTTACATAAGATTATTTGAATCCTCCAATGATCTTCTTTTTCAGTAGTTTTTCTTGAATCTTAGCTTGAAAATTAGTAAAAGAAAGATAAGACGTGCTTTTGAAGTTGAAGAATGAAATATTGAAAAAACAACTTGCATGGGTGTATCATGGATGTATTCGAATTTTATTGAATAACGGCAAAAATACTGATTTTAGAGGCATGAAATGTTCGGGACACCATAACTGGTTTTTGACGAGCAATCGATTGGAATTACAAAATTATAGGGTTACCATTTGAAAAAGTGAGATTTCATAGTTTTATTGAGGCTCACTTTGGGGCCCTTTTTCAGACACCCTGTATAATATTTCCTCATAAGTTATACAAGAAACAGTATCAGAGTACTACTTCTTTTGTTCCACTTTCGCAAAAAGAAATTCTTGTAATGAGGGATTTTGAAGATATGGACACTAATTTGTGAATACCTTTTTTTCAAAAAAATTGATAATCAGGCTATAATTCAAGAACCGCTTGAGCGGTTGCACATATCATACATCAAATCAGTGTAGAATTGAACGAAGAATTAGAATATGTATAAATATACAGGGTGTTGCATTTGAAATAACGAAGTTACATTCGTTTCAGGTGAAACCGAAGTAGATTCCTCTTGAAAATATTTTAAAATTAAAGTTCATGTACTCTAAAACGAAAATCCAAAATCTTCAATCTGTATTACAATTCCTTCCTCGAAAACGTCTAATGAAACACTTAAAAAAATCACCCTGTATATCTCCAATCAAATTTAGTTTATTTGATATTCATCGAAACTTTTTTCATTAAGAACTCTCAGTATTTTTAATTCTGGCGTTGGTCCCTTGAGTTTCAAATTATCAAGAATCGACTGTACTATGAGTGAATAAATAAATGAAGTTTGGCAGAAATTCCTAGTGACACTCTGATTCAAAAATATTGAGAATTGTTGTCTCACCTTCTTCCTCATTTTTCTCTTTCACAGTTTATTTGCGTCTTCGTATCTCTGAATATAGCGCATAGATTCTCTAGTTCAGCATCTGATTTCGCAAATATCTGGCGATTCTTTTCAGCTTCTTCCCTACTATTTTTCAAAATATTCAGAGAGCACCGTTTGGCTTTTAGGAACTATAAGAAAATAGCAAGTATCAGAGTTAATATAGTATATTATGCAACGAGCGTATAAGTATAATGATAGCTATATTAGCTATTATACAAGAGGTGAAGTTTCGGCTAGCCGTAGGCAAGTGGCAAAGATCACCGAGTGAACAATAGCCATTATGCGCGAGTAGCTTACTATATTTCATATAGTTTTATATATTTCTTGAAGATTTTAACATTTGGCGACAGTAACAAGACCCTTCTATCACAAGTGTCGAAAGTTGACACATGAGAAATTTTTGGAGAACTTGTCATTGTATGTTTTGTAACAAAAATTGCTTTTATTGATGTTATAATTGTATATTATGCAACGAGCGTTTAATGAAAGCAATCATTCACGAGGCGAAGTTGAGGCCACGAGCCGTAAGAGAATGGCCCAAATCACCCAGTGAATAACAGTCATTATACGCGAGAAGCATACTATACTTTATCCACGACTGCTGAATATATTTCTTGAAGATTTCAACATTTGGCGACTGCTACAAGACCCTTCTATGACAAGCATGGAAATCGTCAAGTTGACACATTAGAAATTTTTGGTCGTTGTACAGGGTCTCTATAAATGATGGTAACAGCGCAGTTGGCTTTGGATTATTCTCCTTTTGCCGCTTTCTATGCAAACCACAGAATTCTGTGATCATGCTATACTTTGATAGGTTGGAGATTGGTATTCTGTAGTGGCCAAAGTAATCCAAAGCTAACTGCGCTGTTACAGTCATTTATAAAGACCCTGTATATTTGGTAATAAAAAATGCTTCAATTGATAGAATAAAAGTAGATCGTCCTCGCCATCCCCCCTTTGGGCCCGTCTCTGCGGTGTGCGCATTCTGAAAGCTGCATTCGAAATTAAAACGCCAGATGACACGTGATGAAAATAGAGAATAAAAGCCTTGTTTATGTAACTCTAGTTGTCCAATGAAGTGTAGTTCGGGGGAGTTAGCTCACAGAGGGAGTTTTGGTCAACTTTACTATTTGCTTTTCTTTTGTATATATCCCCATCTTCGTTCACACTATTTGGCAACATCTGACTTTTTTAATTCGGGCGCAACGTATTCGTAGTGAAATTCAAATTGAATTTATGACTGGGCACATCTAAACCAAAGCTCCCTCTGTGAGCTAACACCCCGAACTACACTTCATTGGACAACTAGAGTTACATAAACAAGGATAAAAGGTAGTATACTTACGTTTTCTTGTGCATTTTTTCGAATCATATTAATTTCTTCTTGTTGCTTTTCGATATCTTGTTTTTCTATTTCGATTTGAATTTTCTTCTCCTCTTGTTTGGATTTTTCTCTTTCTGAAATTCTTGTGGCAAACGATAATTAAAAAAAATTCAAACTTGTTTATATAGATTCAGCAAGTCCAATTTTTGAGATTTTCTTGCCGATGTGTGCATAATAAGAATATACTGGTATGAAAATTCATATAGTGTTGTCTTTCTCTCATTGTTAGGAGTGGCCTTATTCAAGCTTTATGAAAGGCAACCTAAAAACTCGAATTGAGTATTGCGTGCAGCCTGGCGCCTAGAATCATTGGATGTTCAATGGGTCAGGCTGCCTGAGATACTCGATACGAGAAAGACAACAACATTTTTCTCATTTATTTCGTCATAAATGTAGCATCTTTCTAATATAGGTAACACTGTTAAACTGGACAGCAAAGTTCTTTTCTCAGGCATTGAATATCGTATGTTTCCTATGTAAATTGCCATATTGATTTGAAATATTTTTATTCAATGATAGTAGAGGGTTTTCCATATGTTATTTTGATATTCAAAGAAAAATGCCATTTTTCAATAAAAATGATCGGATGTTTATTTCATTATAAAGAAGAACCTATGCCGTTAATAGTAGGCTAATGACTACCACGACCACGCTCACAGGACCATATCCTTGTAATGAAATTTTCACGTGGCCATAAAGAAAGAAGTCGCAAGGTGTTAAATCACAAGATCTCGGTGGTCAATTGTTATCACCTCTTCGAGAGATAACACGGTCCGGAAACTTTCCCCGCAAAAGATCAATGATTTCGTTGCTTGTGTGGCACTTGGCGCCGTATGTTGAAGAAAACTTTGTCCAAATCAATACTATCCAATTTCGGCCATAAAATAGTATATAACATTACTAGCAAGGTAAGAGGGTTTTTACTGGCGAATGGAGGATATAATTGACGAGCCGCAGGCGAGTCAGTTACCTCCTTGAGCCAGTAAAACCCGTTACCTTGCGTGTATTGTTTTATATTTATTTGTTTCTCGTTTGTAAAAAGGTGATATAAATTCCAAAAAAAAAATCTCAATAATTTGTCGCAAATTTCGTAAGCTATTTATGATTATTTATGACATCGGAAAATTATGACAACTGTCAGTGGCTTTACGAGAGGGAAGTCGTTCGAGAATATTTGCTAATTTCTGACGAAAAAGGCCAGATCCAAATGAAACAAGGTATGAATATCTTTTTTTAATACTTTTATAACGTTTATTACTAAAAATATTTGTTCCAGGAACGATGAAATTAGAAGGATGAATTAGAAGCAAGTACGTGAAAAAGAAAACAAATAGATACGAATAAAACAAGGTACGAATATCGTTTTTGAATAGTTTGAGAACGTTTATTGAGAAATACATTTTTTCCAGGAACTCTGAGATTAGAAGGATGAATGAAATTAAAAGCAAGTACTTGACAACTTTCAATGTAAATAATACTACTAACTTGTAAAAATTTTACAAGTTAACTGTCAATTTTACAAGTTAGTGACTTGATAAAATAAACTTCCTTGATTAATATTGTGTTTTTGGAAACTGACGTTTACAAATGAGAACAAATAAAATCATTAATCATCTCTCGATAGCGCAAACCATTCACCGTAACTAACTCGAAAAAGTAAGGTCCAATGACTCCGCCGGACCATGAACCGCACCAAACAGTCAAACGTTGAGGATAGAGAGGCTTTTCAACAAGAACTCTTGGGTTTTCCGAGCCCCAGATGAAACAATTCAGCTTGTTGACGAAGCCACCGATAAATGGGCCTCATCACTCAAGATGATTTTTCGATGGAATTCAGGATGATTTTCATAAATTTCAACGATCCAACCAGCAAAGACACGACGTGGTTGATGATCGGCTGGCTTGAGTTCCTGTGTTAATTGAACTTTATAAGCCTTAAGAGTTAAGACCCAAATCTTTATGCAAAATACGGTGTAATGACGTTTGTGGAATGCCTAATTCCAAAGAACGACGAGGAATGGACAAACCTGGGTTTTTTCATCACTTTCGACTACTGCAGCAATATTGCCGGCTGTTCTTGAGCGACGTGCACGGGTTTTATTCTTCACATCACTTATTTGTCCTATTAGCTCGAATTTTTCAACAAATTCCTCTATTGCGGTCCTACAAGGTGCTTGACGACGACCCAAAAATGTTCGAGTTTTACGAACCGTCTCGGCAAAATTCTCAATATTTTATAGTTAATTTTCATAATTTAAATGCGTTCTTGAAACGTGTATCGTTCCATTTTTACTAAGGCGTAGTTTCTACTTGTCAAATGTCAAAAAATGACAGCTTCAAACAATCAAACGTGACATCTACCAAAATAACGGGCTATTCAAAATAACACTTTTTATTGGGAAACCCTTTATTATACTCAACAATCAATGAGCGATTTTGGTTGGAAATTTGAATCAGCACCAGTAGGAAGTAATGTCGAAACTATAGAATATATTTCAAACTCACTGCTTTTTCACGAACTCCTGATTCTTCGCAGCGACCGCTCTCTTCTTGCATGCTTTCACTTGTTCATCTTCCTTGACTGTCTCATCTTCTTTTATCACCTTCAGCTCGAATTCCATCCACTCTTTATTCTCTTTCAATTTATGTAGATTCTTTTGCTCGATTTGTTTCGCGTTTGTGTACAAACAGTCTGAGAATAGAATACCAGAATTTATGTCTCTTTGAGATCCTCTCATTTGAAATATTTTATTCTTGACTTGTTTGTTGTAGGCCTCTCTTTCTTCAGCTTGCCATTTTAATACTTTGAAATACTGCTCAACTCTATCGTCGGCTTTTTGTGCTAGCCGTTGCTGACGTGTTTCGTGTTTTTTCTTTCTCAAATTCTTGAAAATAATATACAAGTTGTTAGTGAATGAGTGCGATAAACATCGAGAATATCGATTGAAATATAATCTGGGAGGATTCTGCATTTCTAAAAAACTTTTTAGCTTTTCACTCCCAGTCTCTGAAATAGAAATAATTTATTTTTATTTTGTCAGGAGCGAATTGATTTTTTAAAAAATGTTACCTAACAGTAAAACTAAAAGAAGGAATAAAAAAATAAAAAATTGTCTAAAGACGGTGTCCGATATAGACATTGAAACGTTTCATTATCACTCTCATTTATAATCTCTTTAAGTTTTACTGCTAGGCAACAATTTTTTCGAAACCAATTTGCTTCTGACAAATAAGTGCAAAGATTTTCGCAGGAGTACTTATTTGTGTTTCGGAGACTAGGAGTGAAAACATAAAAAGTTTTTCAGAAACTTCGAGAAGTTATAGCTCGATTAAATACCGAGTTTCCTTACATACATTTGGGCAAAACGATATAGCACACGTTTTAGTAGAACGAGCGCTAAAGAAGTGAATAAGCTGTAACCTACTTCTACTGAATTTTCCCACTGCGATGTCATAGCTTTCGTGGCATCTTTTAGGAACTTCCTGTGAGCCGCTTCCTTGGCTAAATCTTCCATAAGCCTCTCTTTTCTGTCGAGATGTCCCGTAATTTTATCAAAAACTTTCCTACTTGCATGAAGAGCTAGTTTATGTTTTCCACCAGGTCGTCCTTTCTCAGAATAATATCTCGTCTCCATTATGAAAAATAACAAAATTACAAAAAATGGAACAAATTCAATATGAAAAACGATTATGGTATGAAAACTTGTCAAATATTACATTTTGTGACATTTCTCAATCTGAGTGACAGATTATGAGATCACACATCTTTTGTATTCGATGCTCTGTTTCGAAGCTATTCTATAACTATTCTATCTGGGTAGCACATATCAAAATAGTGGTTTTCATATAATAATTATAATGCCTAGAGTTGTAATTACGACCCATTATTATTAATCTTCTTTAGTTTGGTGGATCAAAACTGTAGAAAGGACAAGTTTACAGAGGCTGCAACTCTTACAACTGCAGTAGAGGTTCTACTTTCTATTAAATCTCAATCCGCTGCATAGACGGATATGTAAAAAGGTCTAATGAGTGCCCTCAGAATACTTATTAAAATGCATGGTAAAGGGGCATGAACAAATTTTAAAATCTTGGTGTGATCCATTTGAAATTTTGCATGAACATTCAGTATAACGATCTTCATTCACAAATTTGTTTCACTCGAATCGGAGATCTTGTTATGGAAATATGAAGTTTCTTCTTTTCAATATTCCAATTGAACTTTCCATGGTTCTGTCCACACTTTGGCCACAAATCTTTCATGAAGTTTATTATGAGTATCTTGCCTTTAGCTGAAAAATTTTGATTTCGGTTTGTCTGAGTTATTGAGAAAGAAAAAAATTGAATTTAAAACTGTATTTTATGGAGGACCCTGTACGATTTGGCTGGTTAACGAACTTGACCGGGGAATCGAACTCCCCCTGAAAATCTCAAGTCACTAGGATAATTCTTTCGTAAGTTATCGCGCTGACTGCCCCACGGACAGAATTGAATTTTTTTTTAATACGCATCTCTCGGGAAAAGACTGAGCTTATAACGCCCTTTCAAGCGCCCCGAGATGAATTCAGAAGAAATCGGTTTCTGCGTGTCTTAAACTGCTGTAAGTTGTAACCAAGGGGGAATACATCTTGAGGTAGGGTAATCCATAGCCTTGCAGTTCGGTAAAGAAAAGCCTTCTGATACACCGATGTCCTAGCTGTAGAAAGATGCACGGCAAACTGGTGACTTTTATCGGCTAGCCTTGTTTGTCGATCAAATTGAGCCCCTGGTGGAATCATGGAGGCAAGGCAGCAGAACACCTTCCGTGGTAGTATCTGTAATAAAGGCATAAGTCTCCAACCTTCCTACGGTGATCGAGACTATGAAGGTTGGCAGTTAACGTTGGATCGTCTATTAGGCGCACTGCTCTTTTTTGAATGGAATCAAGTAGGAGTAACGAGTGCTTAGGAGCTGAACCCCAAGCATGAGAGCAATATTCCATAGCTGGACGCACTTGAGCCTTGTAAAGTATTAAAAACTGCTTTGGAGTGAACAATTTCCTCGCACGATATAGATTGCTAAGCTTCTGTGCAGCCGACTTGGCAACTGAGCAGACGTGCTCATGCCAGGTTGCATTTGGACTGATATTGACCCCTAGAAGCTTAATGCTGAGTTGCAGGAACGTCCATTAAAATTTAAAGGTCCATTAAACTCTTAATCCTCCATTATTACAAGGAACTAATGGAGGATTAAGGATTTATGGACCTTTAAATTTTAATGGACGCTCCTGCAATAAAACCAACCAACTCCATTGGTTGGTTTTATTGTTTTATTGTCCATTATTAGCAACTGTCGATATTTTTCTTGTGAGCAGAGTAACCTGGGTCTTAGAGGCATTGAATTCAACCAGATTGTCAGAACCCCATTTTAGAATAACTTCTAGATCTTTGTTGATTGTCACAGCTTGAGCGATTCTTTGGGAACTGGATGTTGACGCTGATACAGGCTTCTTGTTTGTTGTGGACGCTATAAGAGTGCTGTCATCTGCAAAGCTTAAAATCTGATTCTTGGTTGAATTTAAAAGGTCATTAATATGCACGAATTCGTCATCAGGGAGTCAAACCCTATCGTTTGGGACCATTTTACAGACATTTGGGCAAAACGATATAGCGGTCGTAGAACGAGCGCTCAAAAAGGTGTTGTTCCTTATCTTGATGTTCCTTATGGAATTTTCCGTTGAAGTTACAATTTGATTATTTCAGTTAATTTTTGAGCGCTAGTTCTTCTTGTTGGTGCAAAATTTCAATAGAATGGCATCATCAGAACCATAGAAGTTAATTTTTGTAAGTATTGATTTCTTACATATTTAATTTTTTGAACAATTTTCGAAATATAATTCCGATGGTGCTGAGATTTATATATTTGGTATCCATCTCAAATCTCATATAAAATTTTGAGGTAATAGTCTTATTGCTCCTCCAAAGAACGAGCGCTCAAAAGCTCTAGCTCAGGACTTTTCTTCAATTTTCATTAGACCTACTGACAAGAATAATTCGAAAATGGTCCATGAATAAGAAAAGGTTGAAAACTACTGCTCTATGGCATGTCAATAGACATAAATAGCTCCAGCATATACGTTCCCCTGGATATAAAACCATGGTAATATTGATTCAACAAACTTGTCAAAAACATTCCTGCTCTGAATGGTAGAATAACTTAGTTTCAGAGAATAATTCTTCACTGATACAATACAGGAGTGATTTTACAATTATGGAGGTTGAAAAAGAAATTTGTATATTGCCACAGTCAAAATGGAATTCGATGAATGATTGGTTGACAGAAAGGCAACGGGAGGAGGAGAAACGCAAAAGAAAGGAGGCTTACTTGAAACACATGAAGCAAATGAGCTCTGAATTGGTAGCCGGTAATGCTTCAAAAAGGGTAATTTCTCAAAATTAATTATATTGACTTGAAAATTCTGTTCGACAAAATATTGCTTGTATGTCGATTTTTCCGCTTTTGCATAGTTTTCATTCGATATTCAAGATGGACTTCGCCCACTACCTACTAGAACACAAGGCCATGAAACAGAATGACAGCGGTAGGGGGGTGAAGTGTTTGAGTAGTCAATCATTTGTAGGTAATTGAGAGATGTTTGTTCACGTTTTTGCCAGATTTGTGAGTATTTTTCGGAGTTTATTGCTAAAAATTCTATTTGTTTTGGTGTTACATCAATTCTTAACAGGTAAGGAAAAGGTCTTTTCATATTTTTCCACTAGATTTTTCGTTATACTTCTAGTTCATAAAGGTTTTGCTTTTCACGTTCGAGGTTATTTTGATTTTAGTTTCGGTTCGTCTTATGCTAATCTCGTTATTTTTTTCAGCTGAAATGCCATTTCATTGCTCTGTTCCCAAGTGTAGGGGCAATTATGCAGGAGGGCATAAAGTAGCAGTCTTTGGATTTCCCAAAGACGAGCAACTTAAAAGAACTTGGTTAAATGCAATTGCAAGGGAAGATTTCGTTCCCAGTAACAGCAGTAAGTTATTAATTATTGCAAATTCAACTGTTTTGTCTGAAACTCAGAAGTTACTTATTTCTGGGTTTGCGAACTACATTTCCAAACAGAATTTATAGAAAGATCTACAAGTTACACACATTAAGTTACAGGTCAAAAAATCGAAATTCCATTGAAGTTTCCTAGGTTAAAAATGGGTTGAAAAAATGTTAATCAGCTGGCCTTCTACTTATCTTTTACCATTCGTTTTAGGAGCAATACAAACGAAATTACCAGGTTGTCCGTCCTACTGAAGCAGATCAGATGTTCATACCAGAGTATCTCCTCAATCCAAGCGATCTTAAGTGAAATGTCGAGATCTTGAGAAAGCCATTACATCAAATGCTATTCAGAATATGATTCAGCAGTGTCATTTGCAACTTCAGCTGAGGCTGTTACAAAAGTGTTTGCTCCAAAACCTGTGTTTTTTTATTTGGACTAGTCATCAGAAATTCCAGTTTATTTGTCTGAAGACTTAGTGTTATTGTACTATTTAATAATATCAAAGCAAAAAAACTGGAATGTGATGATGGGGACTCAATATTGCCAGTTATACTGAGAAAAACACTATTTTCACTATCCATCATATTTCTTTTTCCTCAATAAATATCGAAAATAACCACGAAATTGGTACTTGTATTAACAACGATCCTACCTACTCAGAAAAACATATAATAATTTTTCTCTTCTGTACGAAAATGAAATCTAAATTGATAAATTATTTTGTGGAAATGACATTGCGTAAATAAATTCGAATGGACTACCTATGGTGACGTCACTCATTCTGTTTCATGGCCTTGTGTTCTAGTAAGGTAGTGCTTCGCCTGTCTTCTAGGAGAATATTCTTGAAACTTTGTTACAATCCGAGAATATTTAGTATGTTCGATTTTATTGGCAATTTGTCATTTGCTCTGACGATGTGTGTTATTATTGGAGCCATGTTATTTTTCAGATCCTAAAAAGTTGATAAGCTCCACTAATTAACACAATTATTCAATTTCAATTTCAAAATTTCGTATAGGACTTGTGATTGATTCTGAATATTATATGAATGCAAAATCTCAGCACTAAAAGTATCAAAATTCTATGATTCTGATTCATTTCTGAAAAGAAAAATAATCAACAGTTAAATTAATCTATCAGAAAGGTATTCCTCAACACTGTAATAACATTTGTTCATTAACAGGGACTTTACATTAATCTTAAATTGAATGTCTTTCATTGATTTGAACATGTTTGGCAAATGATTATGTATATAGTCAACACCGATTCTTGGGGGATAATTAAGATGTGATGTAATTCTTTAGTTCTGATCATTCGATAATCTTGAAATTTCGCATGAACATTCGGTATAAGAATCTTAACCGTCAGAACGGTCAAAATAAACTCTATTATGATATTTGTTGTAGAAAAGAAGCGATTTCTCTTTTCAATATTCCGATTGAACAAAATTTTGAATGGCCATATTTTATGGAACACCCTTTACTGTATTTAGGAACCAAACCTACACTGAAAATCTCAAGATTTGTAATTTGACTTCACGTTAATGCTTTTTAAAATTTTTTGTTCGCCAGTAATTCAACTCAAATTTTTGCAGAAAATATGTATTTTTTTTCAGGAAGAAGCTGCCAGACGCTTAGAAGAACGAAGAAAAAATTCGAAGGTGAAGACAAAAAAATCCTAAAGGAATATTTACAAATCAAGGAAAATCAAAAGAAAGAAAGAGAACAAATGATGAATAAATACTATAGGCAAAACATTTTCAACAAAACACACCGACGCTCGAATTAACAAGTGCATTGAAAGCAGCCCAAACCTTGAGTGAAAGGAAGAATGATGTTGAATTGAGGAAAAAATTGAGGCTAAAAGAAAAGGAAATGGAAGAAAAAGAAAGAAACGAGCTTAAACGTCAATGGGAAGTCACAGACATTCTTCATAGAAGAGAACTAGAATATCGTAAATGTAAATTGGACGCAACTAAAACTGAAGTTTGGAAACAGTAGGTTCTTTCATTTATTTTCTAGGATTAAGTCATTCGGAGTGAGGTCTTTATTACAACTGTGTTTTGCTAACGAGCTACAAAAAGTATTGTTTGTGCTTTTTCCATCACATTTGCTTATTTAGTTCGACGTTTCGGCCAGTATTCACCAGCCGTAGTCAGGAAAAACAATTTGGACTTTCAACTTTCGTTATTCTTTGAAAAAGTTTTTCATTTTCGACTTTGATTTTCGATTTATTCAGTTGCCACAAAATTGGTCCATCTGGACCTTTCAAAGAGTGACGAAAAATGCTTTGATAATAAAAATAATAATGAAATTCATTTTCAAGATCAGAAAACATTCTGAAAGGAAAACGATACAAATAAAATTTCGGATGAAACATTGTATCAAACATTCAGACATTCATCCACAGAGTATAATAATAATGAAAATGGCGGCTGAACAGATAAACAACCCAAGATATTACTTTGTAGACAAGACAAACACATTGGACATCCATAATACTGATTGAAGCGGATGGTTCAACACCTCTACTACTAAGCGAGCACCCTCATGAAAACACACACAGACTGAAACTGATAAAATTCAAAGATGGAAAGAAAGCCCCTTCGTGGAAGAACCTGAACAAGGTTACCCAGGAACATTTCGACATTCCTGCGTCGAACTACTGGCTGACTTCTGGAAGATTGTTTCCTGAAACAGAAGGTTTCCTCCTTGTCATTCAAGATTAAGTAGAGCAAACTAAAAACTATCAGAAATATACCTATCATAAAGGATAGGAGCCTCACCGACGATATATGCTGCTACGGCGCTACGGATGCCAAACATCCAACATATTACAGGCGGCTGCCAAATGTTTGCTGGAAATGAATATAAGAGTCGACATGATGCAGTTTGTAAAATACTTCATCAGGAACTCGCCATCCAACTGAATATTCTGAAGTCTGAAACAATTCCATATTATAAGTATCAGCCTAAAGTGATACTGGAGAACCACCATTACAGTCTATACTGGGGTCGCACGGTACTTACAAATTTAACAGTTGCTATTAACAGGCCAGACATAATTCTAGTGAAGAAAAAAGAGAAGAAAGCAATACTTATAGACGTAGCCATCCCGAACAACAACAGTCCACGTCAAAAATACGCTGAAAAAATATCGAAATTTCGAGAGCTTGAACTTCAGATCGAATTGCAGTAGGGAATGTCTAGTACCAGAACCATTTCCATTCTCATATCAACCACAGGAATTATTCCTAAGAGCCTCAAGTCCAACCTCAAGGAGCTAGATTTGGATGAAAACCTTTACAAAGTAATGCAAAAAGCAGTACTTCTCGGTACTGCTAGAACGGTAAAGAAGTTTGTAGATCACGATGGACACCAGGAACAACATGGAGAGGAAAGTGCAAGGACATCAACCGAGGAATCCAGGACCAAGCAACGAAGGACGAACAACCCAGGAGCCAGGAGAAGAAAACACCGAACACCTCAGAGCTAAATCCCTCTGATACTTGCTATCTGGTATAAGTGAACGTTCCCCTTAGTAGGGAGTGTGATAGCCGATCGCTAGGGGGTGTGAGAAATCACACCCTTTCTACGCTAATAGGCTCAAGTCGATAATAAAAACATTGTTCAAACAATGATAATAATAATATCGTCTTTATTTGAATGTTAAAAAATACATCCATTCACAGAACTAGGGTGAAGTCATAAGCTACCCAACTTAACCCTTCAGAATACACAAAAACTGAATTCGCCTATAAAATACATAAAAAACATATTCGACGTTTCTTCATGTATGAGTCGAAGAGTGCCTCGGAAGCAAAAAAGGTTGATGTTATGAAAGTTGAATGTCTGAAGTGTTTTTTCTGATGACGGCTGGCGAATGCTGGCCAAAATGTTGATCAGAAGAAGAGAATATGATAGAAATTGTAACCCAAATAATATTTCGATAAATAAAATCATAATATCAAAAATCTACATTCAGGCAAACTACTCACACTTTTTTTACTATTGTTTATGATGAAACATACAATTGAATTAGGTGCCAGGATAATCTCAGGAGAAAAAATGAGGAATATAGTAACCGGGTGAAACAAGAGAGAATCGAAATATGGAGAACAAACGAAGAATTAGATGCTATAGAGAAAAGTAAAAAAGAACAGGTAACTATTCTGCCCTTCCTGTACTAGTACTGAAGGCTTATTTTGATACTAGTTTACTTCAAATACTCAAGAAAGAATGTCAATGCATTTTACACCAGTATTTTGAATAACTTTTCATATCTTTTCATCGACAAAAACCCTATATACAAACCGAAAGAAATAATTGATTGAGAAAAACTTTCACAGCAACAAATATATAGAAGAAAAACTTTTGCTATATTGAAACGAGCTGCGGAAGAAGCTCAACGTCAACGATCCATGGAGAAGAAGAAAGATCAGGAACTTTACAAAGTTAATGAGGTCATCAATAATGCCCTGACAGTAAGAAATTGTCAAATTAAATCAAAAATGAAAGAGGTAAGCACGAAAATTATATCATACACTCAGAAAATTATTCTAGTAAATACAACGAAAAATGTATGTTATGATAATAATACTAAGATCCCTATTTGGTCAATCTAAAATTCTATTAAATCAACAGAAGCACTTCTGTCAGCTGCTCTATTGAATAAAAACTTGTTATAGATAAAGAATTTTCTGTTACCATTATAATAAAATAGTTCTTTCACTAATAGTGCAGTTATCAGGTATAACAAAAATATAGATGTTCATAACAAGAGTTTCTTGTAACATGAACAATCAATTCTGTTACGTTAATAAAAATATACTGCTAAGCAGATCGAAATATAATGATTTCGGCAACACTGCTTTGTGTACAATGGATAGTGTGACTGTGAAATATACTCTTCAGGCAACAGTAAATCTGTTTATGCAGATAAAGGGTTTTATTATATTGCTAGAATGTAATATTCATACTATAACATTTAACCATTATCTTAATCTGATTCTCGCTAGTATATTTCTCTCGCCCCATTCAGAATATTATTCTATTGAATTTATAGAAAACAATTATTATCAATTATTCATCAGTGAAATTTTTGTGATGAATTTTTTTCTCTATGCAATACCTAATACTTATTATGAACTTATTATTGTATTTGGCGTTATGGGAATAGGTTTTAGGTGAAAAATTGAATGCTATTTCATCTAAATAGTCACAAAATTTTTCGATCACTTTCAAAATTGTTCAGACACAGATGAAGGCAGCTCAGAACCAAATTCTTATTGAATAGTGGGAGGAAATTCGAAATGTGCTGACCACTATGATAGAGCATTCAAGGATTTTATTATTCCAGGAAGTGAAGACAGACTAGAACAAAACATAGATTTATATGTTAAATATGTATCACAATTACCTGCCGTGGAAGCATGGGAGGAAGTGATTTACCAGAATGGAGTTCGTGAAAGCCAAGAGATGTGAGTTATGATATAGGTACCGGGCTTTTCACTATAATTTGATCACCCCTTTAACTTTTACTGAAGGAGATACAAAAAAATGTTTCGTATAAAAGTTTTACGAAATCAACGAGGTTTTTTGATATGACTCCACAAACTGAAATATATACAGGGTGGCCAACATATTGAAGGCAACTTCAGTTTTTTAAATGGAACGCCCTGTATATTTTTCCATATTTGGTTAACTCTTTTTTTCCCTGATTTCGAATATGTAACATATGTTAGTCTATCTTCTTTATTCTGAGCACCACAGAGTATAAAGAACCATCTGGCATAGCGTTTTGGAAGTTCGTCAATATTAAAGTGGCCAATTTGATCTTTGGATTGGTACCTTAATGCCGCACCCATTTCACGGCCATCAAATAGTCCCGATTAACACCGTTGGACACGTTTTTATAGCCGTTCCTGAAGGAAAAAATTTACTTCAGCAATGATGATAATCAATGAAAGCGGAAAATAATATTAATGATATAAAATCAACCAATATTAAACCCATAAATCGTCAACGCACAAAGAATAATGATAATATATTACATACATATTATAATGATTTAAAACAAATTTTGAAGCTTTATTTCTGACTTGAATCAGAGCCCTAATAAAGCTATCAAAACTATTCTAAACAACTTGAGACAACGATATGAACTATGTGTATTGAATGAAGGTGGTCATTTCGACCAATTTCTTTAGTTGATCTTATTCTTACCATACTACCATATTTTATCATTTTTCTTTGGTTAAGTAATTGTTAAGTATTCATTCTAGAATATTACGTTCAAGTAGATTGTTTGGATATAAAGAATTTCGTAGGTATTTCATATATTTTTTTATTCGGTTTTATTCATTTCAAAATTTTGAAACTCTGAAAATTGAAGAGACACATCCACATACGCATTTATAGTCGAGATCAGGAGGAAATAGCCTATCAAAAAAAGAAGAAAAATGAGCATTTTCAGTAAACGCTCTCTGCCACACAGACCTTGCCAGGTGATTTTTAAAATTTGAAACTCTGTGGTCCTCAGAATAAAAGAGATAGGCCAACATATGTTACATATTCGAAATCAGGGGAAAAAGAGCTAGCCAAACATGGAAAAATATACAGGGCGTTCGCCTACAATATGATCCTGTATATATTCCATTATGTGTATTCATATTGTAAAACCTCGGTCGATTTCGTGAAATTTTTGTATGAAACAATTATCTGTATCTCTCTTAGAAACAAAGTTAAAGGGGGGGTCAAATTATAGTAAAAAAAATCTTTTTTTCTTGTTGACTTGTTCTAAAGAAAACAATGATTATGGTGTTATTGTTGACAACCTATGAAATGTATACCTTCAAGGTACGAAAAGAAAATGGCCGAAAAGCAGCCCTCAAAAAGAAATACGCTGAAGCTAAAATATTGGATTACAAAGAGGATATGAAACGTCAACAACTGAAACAAGAAGAGGAAGATGAGTTGAAACGTATGGAAATGATAGAAAGATACAAGAAAATTGAAGCAATGAAATATTTGGATGAAGTAAATCAGAAGAACGAAATGAAACAGAAGAAACAATATGGCGAAGAACTACTCAGACAAGCAGTGAGACAACGTATGAATGAGATTTAGAATCAAAGATTTTTAATTTCATTATTTTCAGGAAGAACAAAAAATATAAAAAACTCGAGAAGAAACTAGAAGACGACTTTATGTGTTCTACCTTTGCCAAACAAAATGATGGTTTCGTTGAGTATGCAGAAGAAGTTCTTAAATTTGCGCAAGAGAAAAAGTGGCCGACGTTGCCAATCAGGAAGCAATAGAGGTATGTATGACGAAATAACACAAAAAGAAGTAACAGAATACTTAGTTATCGTGTGTCGAAATTCTTGCTATGAGTTTCTTTTCATTTCCTGCTTAGCAGCCCTTTTCGAATTTCTATGTATCACCAATTCATGAGTACCTACCTGAGTTTAATTGTAAATATATTTCTGCTATGAATTTGATTGAAAAAATCATAAAAACGTAAGGAAGCACTGACCTGAACTTATGGGCCTTTTCAAATTTGAACATTTTCAGAACAATTGATGTTTTACTATGAATTGAAAAAATTACTTTATCTTCAAACTTAGACCTTCTCTAAAAATACTGTGTTAAAGGTCGGCCAGAAAGAATGAACCTCCTTTATCATGTCAGTGTTGATCACTGTCCTAGGAGGGGCCAGCATTTTTCAGCGGGGTCCACAATGAACTAATTTGTACAGTTTTACAGTTAGTTGATGGCATAATCAGTTTCTGGAAAAAAGAAGACTATAAGGCGCCATTCATTTTTCTCTATCTCCTCCGATTAAAAAGTTTTAGTTCATGTAGCACCAATTTTGCCCAACCTGTACACATCGCCAAATGTTTTTTGAATAATTAATGGGGATTTCTATTTGTACATGCAGATTGCATTACTCGTTATTATAATCTTACTACTTCTTTTCAGAATTATAAAAATAAACATCCAATGATTCAAAGAAGGAGAAAAAGTTTCCAAGATGAGTATGAGTAATCTCACCCAGATGAAAAAGAACATTACCCATTTTGGAAAGAATGATTTGAAACCATGACACAGCATCATAATGAAGTATTTTACAAGTTCGACTGTTAGTCTATTTTCTCTTTTATGAATAAGCAATAAGTATTATCTATGATTTTATATATACATTAATCACATACATATATGTCTTAAATATGAATCAGATCACTGAAGAATTTTTCTCTTAGACACTTGTGATAGTATCATTGTAATGATAAAAACAAAATCGGTTGTCATCACTGAAAGTTACATATGGGTAAATACTGGTATTTATCCTTAGAGGATGAATTTCAAAGGATATTATTAGGTACTTCATTATTCTTCATCATATACATGTTGCTTATATTATATGTCAATCTTAAAAATCCATCCAAGAGACGTCAGTTCACAGCCATGATCTATTGTGCCCCCATACTTTCAGGGATGAAAATATCTTCCTCCCATAAATGATTTCTTTACCCGGTACTCCCTTCAATAGACCTGATGACCAAAAATTGTTACAAGATGTGCTGGAGTTTCATCCTCTTCTTAACAGAATCTACATTCATCGTTTCCGGCCATATCCACTCTACTTAGATGCTTTCTGAGACTTCAGTGACTCGTGAGAATCCCTGTGAGAAGAATCAGTATATTCTAGTTAAAAATTACAAGAGAGTTCCGGATCTTCCAATATTGAACCTTGCGAGAAATTTTTTGACTACTCCGCGCTAAAGGTTCTTCCAGAGTACATCTTTGTTCTGCCCCTACCTACTCGTCCAACTACAGTTCAATTTTAAATCTACCTTTCTACTTTCAAGTTTTCGAGTGGTTTCATAGTCCTTACGGTCTACCGTCAGTTGAAAATCACAACTATGTTAAATGGAACGGAAACAACTTATTTTGCATCAGTATGGAAGTTATGCAGCTTCAAATGGAAAGCTCAAAGATTCTATGATCTTTTCGGTCGATTACATCGAGATACTTTACAACTGCTACCGAGCGAATTTAGATGCTGATTTTGAATTCGCTCAGTGTAATCGTGTTCTTATGGATCGATTACATTGAGATACTTTACAAGCTGCTACTGAGCGAAATAAGAAGCGAGTGAATTAGCTTGTAAGATTGTGATAATTACACACAAAACTGTCTCTTCCTGAGTAGCCAACAAAGTAGCGATCCACGTGAGGTTTATGTTTGTATTGTTGTCAAGGTAATGTCAAATACGTTTCAATTTGAGAACCAGGAACCACCGCGTAGATGAGAACTCACAAATTTTTTAGGTAGCAACTGGTGATTACACACGGCTTATTTACATACCAACAAGGCCAAAACGCCAGTTAGAGTGTAAATTAGCCCAGCGTTTAACTTAAGTCGCAGCTTTTTACAATCAGATTGTTGGCTTGTGAACACGATACACTGAACGAATTTACATCAGCTACCAAATTCGCTCAGTAGCAGCTTGTAAAGTATCTCAATGTAATCGACCCAGCTTGGTAAAGTAGCCCAGTTTTCAACTTTAGTCGCAGGTTTTATACAATCAGATTGTTGGCTTGTGAAGTTATTTCGTAGCAGCACACTTGCCTGCCATTTTTTAGTATACAATTTCATTTAGTGTCAAATCATTATTCTGAAAGTTTTCGTATAGTCTGTATTTTCAGAAGAATAGATTTTTTGTTGAAAGGTTTTCATGTGTGTTCTTTATGTTCACGGATTATAACAAGATGGTCCAATGCTATTTTTATCTCGAGAAAGTTATTCAAGATATATGGGTCACCTCAACAAAAAACATTTCGAAAATGAAGAAATTGAACGTGAGAAAACTCATAAAAAACACTGAAGGAAAAATCACATGAAATGGCAAGTCGTGGCCAGATTCTATTCAGGTAGGTGAATTTTTTTATTGTGATCGGGTCGCTATTGAACAGAATAAAAATTTCCAAGTATAAGTGTGTTTGGTCACGAGTTAGCGATAATTTAAGGTCATCAAATATACTTAATATTATCGACAAAAACACCCAAACTTGGAAGTTTACCCCCTTAGTTTTGGAGTAGCCCCCCTTTTAAATTTACTTTTTTATTTGCGTTGGCCCTTCCAAATAATATCGATTTCTTTGGACATAAAGGTCCTACGATGTGAAAAAAATGTTTTTGAAAGATAATACTACCACCTTCATTGAAGTATAACAATATAAGAACATGCAACTTGAAAACGCCACAAAAAATTCTTTAAAAAAGTTCATAGTAAAAATATGTACTGATTTTTTTAGAAAATCCGTAATAGTACAAGAACTAGCACAATGAAGTATATTTTTTTTTCATGATTAACACGCAAGGATATTAGCTACAAAAACGCTCACATCATGTTTGGTAAGTTACGTAATTTGAGAGTTATTGGAGCTCGAATATGATCACTCTTACGCTTGCAAAAGACACAAGACAGGTAGCCATGAAGCCACTGCCTGTCTACATAGCAGAGGCGGCCATTTTTAGCATTTTTATGATCAATTTGTTTTATCATTGAAAATTATCAAAAGTACAGTACTGAGGTTTTTTCATTTCCCATTCCAAAATTTTAGGTTATGTTGTTTATTTTCTTGTCAGATTGCTATGCAATGTTCCAATGTTGTCAATATTGCATAGAGTTCTCTGATAACTCGCAAGCTCGTCGGACGGGGGCGGGTACATTCGGCAACGTTGACTTTATTTACGTTATGACAGTAATACTGCTGCCACTTCAGATGAATATACAAACGCCTACTATGCGCTCAAACTTTCGTGAACGGACTTTATACACTTATTGACACTACTACAAAATCTCACTCCACAAATATCTACATATGTCAATAATTCCTTCACGCATTAAAAAAATATTCTCGGAAAAACAAGCAGACAACAGACTTTTCGAGTCCAATACCAATACTTTTTACGGAAATCATGAATATGTTTTGAAAATATTCATTACCTCCGTCAAGTACCGCTGATAAGCATCAGACATTATAAATGACGAACTTTCAGATGAAAGTACTTTCTCACTTTCCGACCAAATGCAAATTTTTTTGAATCAGTTAGTCCGAATATGATATATTAACCAGCTGAAGTGTTTAATTGAGCATGTCATGTAAAACGAGTGTTCATAAACTGAAATAAAATGTTTAAATTCTGAGACGTTTTCTTAATCTCCTAAAATATTAATTAACTCAATTCATCGATCGAACTTCATTTCGCAGAATATCAAAAACCGAGACAAGAAAAGACACGAAATCAGACAAAAACTTCAAGACGAAAAGCGAACGGAGCAGTTCCAGCATTACCAACATTTTCAAGAAGAAGAAAGAAAACGCTACTTAACCGAGGCAAAGGAAAAAATAAAAAATGAAGCGGTACCCCAAACTCGATTCTATCGAATGCATTGTTAGAGTCCCACGTTCGGATGGAAAACGAAGCAATCCTAAAACTGAAGAAGAAAAAGAACGAGAGGAAGCAGATGATGAGGCAAGATGGATCGAGAAGATGCGTGAAAACTGACGAAATGTTAAAACGACGTGACGAAGAAGAAATATGCGAGCCCGTCGAAAGTCGAAAATGGTTCAAACATTCCAGTTGAATCAGTGAGTTCAATCAAGTCTCAAGTCAGTTTTTGAAATCAAGAGCAAACATAATAGCCCATAGGCCAGCGCCTGTTTTTCATAAAGATTACTAACAAACTGAATATTTGTGAGTAGCTTCATTTTGACGAGAGGTCCAACTTTTCACACTACGAAAATTCTCGATAGTGAGAGCTAATATAGTATGGAGGCGTCAAAGTGTTAATGGCGAATTTACATTTTATAACTAACAGCATTGTATAATTATACAATGCTAACAGCTATTTATAAATTAAATCTTGAAACAATTTTATTACAAATTGAAAACAATAATTGTCCTACAAAAATGATGATTCTATCAAAGTATTCCCCACTCCCAACATATACAACAAACTAGATCTAAAAAAATTATCACTAACCGGCTGATTTTTCACTGTTGCTTAGCAAATATTTTCTTTATGAACTGGTCACATTGTCTACAAATTGAGTGGTACGTTTTTTTCCAGTCCTACGCTCAGAAATTGTCAATTGTTACTAATCATTTTTAATTGTGGTTCTGTGATACAATTTCTGAGGTAGGAGTGGAAAATCGTACCACTCAATTGTAGGACAATGTGACCAGTTCATAAAGGAAATATTTGCTAAGCAACAGTGAAAAAATCAGCCAGTTAGTAATAATTTTTAGACCTAGTTGTTGATATATGTTGGGAGGTGGGGGACACTTTGATAGAATCATCATTCTTTTTGTAGGACAATTATTGTTTTAATTTGTGATAAAATTGTTTCCAAATTTATTTATAAAGTAGCTGTTAGTGATCAAATTTGAAACATTCACCCATTTAACACTTTTGACGCCTCCATACTGTATTAGCCCTCACTATCGAGAATTTTCGTAGAGGAAATGAGGAAAAAGAAAACAAAAAATCGCTAACTGAGGTGAGTGCAAAACGGGGTACCATACTATTTTTTTTGTTTTGTATGATCCAAAGCTGAGGGAAAAACCTCAGTAAAAAACCTTTCTCGCTGTTCCAACAAAATAAAAATTAGAAACTATTCGCATATTGAAGCATTTTCTTCTTTATGAGATCAACAAAAAACCCTCTCCAAGATGCCTTCAGAATTCTGAATCTGAAATGAAAAAATCGAAGCAGAAAAAAAGGAAATAAAATGATTGAAACTCTATTGAAACGATTTAAATTAACAACCCAATTCAATACGAATCGGTAACTTCATGTATAGCCCTTAAGCTATCCTGAAATTCAAATATTGGACAATTATTTATCAGATTTTTTCAATTGAAATAACCTCTATCATTGTTATACAATGCCTGTTTCGAGAATATCTACAGTTCACTGTTTTGTTATGTAAGAACAAAAATTTGCCCCGGGTGGAGGATCGAACTCACGACCTTAAATTAGTGCGACTTACGCGCTGCCTACTGCGCTAACCGAGGCCATGCATATTACGCGAAATAGGACTCTAACGAATTTCATTCACTTCATGGGAGGTGAAAATTACAATTATTAACTCTTCTGCCTTATAATTCAAACTTACTTGAGCGTTTGTTCGTTCATATTGCGAACACCCTTATAGAGTATGCAACAAAAAATTCAAAGTTATAGGCCGCATCAATAAATATTCTAACTGAATTAAAGGTAATCAAAACTAATCAAATCTATTTTTGACAAGGCATCATCCTCCAAATTGATTTACAACTTTTCATTCTCAATGACCAATATACTCCGTACACGAAAGGTTGAGCAAATAGTAGGCGTTTCTTTATTATCTGAAGTTTGCAGTATTTGCTGTCATAACGTAAAATAAATTCAATGTTGCCGAATGTACCCGACCTCGTCCGACGAGCTTGCTAGTTATCAAAAAACTCTATGCAATATTGAAAACATTGGCTATCAATCTGACAAGAAAATAAACATCATAACCTAAAATTTTAATTACACACAGTGGAAATTCCACTGTGTCTGTGAAATATGTCAATTATCATGGCCAACTGACGGGCTCAACCTTTCGTGAACGGACTATATGTAGTATCATTCATTAACAAACTAGTGCATTTAATAATTATATTTATCACAGAATGAAAGAAAAGTCAAGAACAGCGATGACTGAAAAGTCAGATCGTTTAAAAGAGGAGCTGCATATTCTGGAAAAAATGAATGAAGAAATAAACGAAAGGAAAATAATGAACTCGAGGATGTAAGTACCAATTTTTTTTTCAACCCATGTAGAATGTCATCGAAATTTTGAATAGAACACTTGATGATGGTAAAGCCATTTATGTCTTTCTCAATGATCAGTTGGTGATACTGAACTATAAAATTTTCTAGTACCTATAGGTTAAAATGATTGAACCTACTATCTACCTGAGATGAAGAAAATATTAGATTAAGTATGGGAATAATTTGAAGAAGTACTCTTGGATTAAACTGCTGATTATGTTTTCTATTCGTTTTGTACAGCTCATATATATTCATCATTATCAAATAGTGATGACAATGTCTTGCAAGTCTTTTGAATTGAAATATCAATTATTTTATGATAAATATCGCAAAATCGAAAAGAATAATTATTTTCAAGACTGTAGAACAAAGCTGAACACACTAATATGCTGGATTCACAATGGACTTAACCATAAAACTCCCGAAACGTAAATGAAAAACGCAAAGTAAACCAATGCAAATCATATGGAACTGTTCACAATAGGCTCTGTAATTTTGACGTTTACGTTGAGCTTATGGTAGTCTGTAATTCTAACGTTTAATTATAGAAATTTGTTCACATTCTGTGATTTAACTCAACTTATAATATATTTTTGTCTTTGAGACAATATTCCATAAATCTTGGAAACGTCCAGGGGACATATGCGTATAAGTGAAGA
>JACDNR010000669.1:0-35600 GCA_013421045.1 Propylea japonica
TCTTTGTTTGGAATGAGCATCCAACTTGACTTGAACGAGAATAATCAGAAGGTAGAGTTTCTAATATTTAACAAATTAGTAAAATTTCAGGTAAATCACATTTATACTTATTTCCACTGTCAATTTGTCCTTCAATTTCTATTTAAAATAATAATATTGGACTTGCGTATATGACAGACTTTTTATTTCAATCAACCTTTTTTTTTTCTCAAACTATTATGATGAAAGATTCTGTTGACGTAGAAAATATTCATGTCCAAAAGACGCCAGGCTTCAACAGTTTTCACGAAGTTTCATAATTCAGTTGAGGAACTTGTTGTTCTTCATCTAAGTCCTATGTTTATAAATAGAGACTTGATGATATGTTCTTCGAGTTAACTATTTCAAATACATCATCTGTATCAGTCTCAGTAAATAAGGCTTCTGGTATTTACTTTCAATTTTCGCTTAGTCGTTTACATTTCCTTGATAAAACCAATGATTCTACGGAAATAATGAATAAGTATGTCAAATCAATTGTCATTTGTTGGTACACGTTAAAATAAAAAACTACCCCAATTCCAACATCGTCCACTGCCTCCAACCTTCCTCACTCACCAACTCAAAAAAACGCTTACTCCTTAGAATTCCAACCGTCGGATAATCCAATGTAACAGCATTTCCTGTCCGTGGAATCCTGGAAATAATCGGATGGTCAACTACAAAGTGAACATATAATTTATATGAAGATTCCCGACGCAAAGAATAAAACGAAAGCGGATCTGACCTCTTTCCAACAAAGCGGATGAGAAGGCCGATGGAAAGATTTGTAACGGACAGCAATGCATCAACATACAAAATTCTCTGTTTGCCCCTGAAGTAACTTATGCTTCTAGTACTTCAACGATATTTTCGGTTGTCTATAAGGAGCAAACTCAAATGAATGGTAAAGTATTATGAAAGTTTGACGACTGCCAAATCTCGCAGGTGTTTCACTTCATTTCCAAAATGACAGTCGTGAAACAATCCTGGTTTGCCGGCTGAATAAAGGAGTTCGGTACGCAAACGGTTTTGGAACCGTTTAGGAGGAGGGAACTTCGCAGGAACTTTATATAGTTTTTTGCAATGAGTTTCGGTGGAGCAGGGAGCAAGTACCGATGAATCCTTTCAGGTAATTATTCGAAGTTTCATTATTCAATGGGGAAATTGTTGTTCTTGATCTAAGTGTGGTTATAAATAAAGCCTTGGTGATATGTTGCTTCGAGTTAACTATTTCAAATGCATCATCTGTTTTCAGTTTCAGTGAATTAAGCTTCTGGTATCCGTATTTAATTTCACCTAGTTGTTTTTTATTTCTTTGATAAAACAATGATTCTACGAAAATAATGAGATAAGAATGTCAGATCAATTGTCATTTCGTACACGTTAAAATGAAAAACACCTCAATTCCAACATCGTCTACTGCCTCCAACCTTCCTCACTCACCAACGAAAAAAAAACGCTTACTCCTTAGAATTCCAACCGTCGGATAATCCAATGTAACAGCATTTCCTGTCAGTGGAATCCTGGAAATAATCGGATGGTCAACTACAAAGTGAACATATAATTTATATGAAGATTCCCGACGCAAAGAATAAAACGAAGCGGGATCTAACCTCTTTCCAACAAAGCGGATGAGAAGGCCAATGAAAAGATTTGTAACGGGCACCAATGCATCAAAATACAAGAATTCTCTGTTCCCCCTAAAGTAACTTATGCTTCTGGTACTTCAACGATATTTTCCGGGTTGTCTATAAACAAGCAAACTCAAATGAATGGTAAAGTATTATAAAAGTTTGACGACTGTTGCCCAAATCTCGCAGGTTTTTTCACTTTATTTCCGAAATGACACTCGCGAATCAATCCTGGTTGCCAGCTGAATAAAGGAGTTTGTAAGCGAACGGTTACGAAACCGTTTACGGCGAGGCAACTTCGCAGGAACTTTGTATATTTTGTAATGGAGCAAGAGAGCAAGTACCGATGAATCCTTTCAGGTAATTACTCGAAGTTTCATAATTCATTTGGGAACTCGTTGTGCTTCATCTGAGTATGTTTATAAATAAAGCCTTGATGATATGTTGCTTCGAGTTAACTATTTCAATGCATCATCTGTTGTCAGTCTCATATATAAGCTTTTGGTATCCTAATTTCAATTTTGCGACTAGTCGTTTCAGTTCCTTATAAAACTAATGATTCTACGGAAATAATGAATGGAATGAAATGTCAAATCAGTTGTCCTTTCGTACACGTTAAAATGAAAAACTTCCTCAATTCCAACATCGTCCACTGCCTCCAACCTTCCTCACTCGCCAACAGAAAAAAACCGCTTACTCCTTAGAATTCCAACCGTCGGATAATCCAATGTAACAGCATTTCCTGTCCGTGAAATCCTGGAAATAATCGGATGGTCAACTACAAAGTGAACATATAATTTATATGAAGATTCCCGACGCAAAGAATAAAACGAAAGCGGGATCTGACCTCTTTCCAACAAAGCGGATGAGAAGGCCAATAGAAGGATTTGTAGCGGGCACCAATGAATCAAAATACAAGAATTCTCTGTTTTCTCCTGAAGTAACTTATGCTTCTAGTACTTCAACGATAATCTCGGGTTGTCTATAAATGAGCAAACTCAAATGAATGGTGAGGTATTTATGAAGTTTGACGACTATTGCCAAAATCTCGCAGTGTTTCACTCACTTCATTTCCAAAATGACAGTCGCGAAACAAATCCTGGTTGCCAGCTGAATAAAGGAGTTCGGTACGCGAACGGTTTTGGAACCGTTTAGGACGAGGAAACTTCGCAGGAACATTGTATATTTTGCAATGAGTTTCGATGGATCAAGAGAGCAAGTACCGATGAATCCTTTCAGGTATTACTCGAAGTTTCATTATTCAATGGGGAAATTGTTGTTCTTAATTTAAGTATGTTTTTTAAATAGAGCCTTGGTGATATGTCGCTTCGAGTTAACTATTCAAATGCATCATCTGTTATCAGTCTCAGTAAATTAAGCTTCTGGTACCTATCCTAATTTCTATTTTCGCCTAGTCGTTATCATTTCCTTGATAAACCAATGATTCTACGGATATAATGAATAAGAATGCCAAATCAATTGTCATTTCGTACACGTTAAAATGAAAAACTATCTCAATTCCAACATCGTCCTACTGCCTCCAACCGTCCTCACTCACCAACGAAAAAAACGCTTACTCTTAGAATTCCAACCGTCGGATAATCCAATGTAACAGCATTTCCTGTCCGTGGAATCCTGGAAATAATCGGATGGTCAACTACAAAGTGAACATATAATTTATATGAAGATTCCCGACGCAAAGAATAAAACGAAAGCGGGATCTGACCTCTTTCCAACAAAGCGGATGAGAAGGTCGATGGAAAGATTTGTAACGGGCAGCAAATTTTTAAACCCGGTCATTGTGATGGCAGGAAAGGAAGATCGGCCTGTGCATAGAGAGTAATAAGCGTGGCATTGTCTGGCGCATTGCTGGCGAAGCAGCAGCTTAGTCGGAAAACGGATATATAAAGATAACTTTAATATCTCTGTCAGGGAGCTTGTGCGTCCTCGAGATGCTTCTGTATTGTTGAGAATCTCGTTTGTTCCGGATTTATTTCATCACTAGTTCAGCACCCGAAAAGAATGCTAAGGGAAGCCTTGTTTTTGGAATAGGAGAAATGTTGGAGGTTTTCTAGGTATGGTACAGAATAATTTTTTAGCTTCAAGGAAGCTGCATTGTTTATATATGGAAAAAAGCTGTGAAAACGTTGTTTGAAGAATGGAAATTGCAGGGGGAAACCGACTGCAGTTATTTATGCATGAAGCATAGAAAAACTACTCTATAGTAGTTTATCTATGCCTGAAAGCACTGAACTCTTGGACCCTATATACACAACCTGGCGTATTGCTTCTGGTACTTATGATGAAACAAGGCCATCTTGTGAGAATCCTTCTGAATTACACCTTACTATTGACTTTGAACGAAAGATCGAGACGTGATTCTTTTTGTTGGCAGACTACATCGTCAACCAAGGTTGAACTACTGCAAAATGCAAAAATACTAGTGGAGATTGCATGTCTTCATATGCCTATGTTTCACTGACACTCTCTTTTGTTGCAGATCTATATTTTAATTTTAGTGCCTTTAGAGAGGCGCCATTGAAAGCCATTTTTATGTTATAGAAAATGTGATATTATGGAAAGTACTTGAGGAAGATCTCGAAATTAAGGTAATATAAAGCATCATTTTTGAGCACCAAGCGGCATAAGCCACATAAAAAATAAAATAAGACGGTCTTTGAATGAATGTACACAGAAGCGCCTGATTACTTACTCGAATTGCCTGATTTTTGTCATTATATCTTTGTCTGTAGTGCTGGTATTTCTTTCTGCAAGGTGCTCTGAAATTGGTGAGAATTACTTTAGTTTAGTTCATCACTATTTCAACACCTTAAAAGTGTACTACAGAAGGTCTTGGTTTTTGAATAGAAAATGTCATTGCATGAAAAGTTGTTTAAAGAATTGTTGGATTTTTTGTAGGTATGGTACATGATAAATTTGAGCACGGAAAAGTGAAACCAATTGCATACTTTTGGAATGGTGTCAACTATTGAACACTATATTGAAATAATGAAAATTTCATTCAGATATCAACTCAAAGACAGCTGTCTTAGCCTGCATATTCAATTTAATCAATAATTTTCATAACGTTTTGGTCAGCGAAGATTGTATGCCCTTGAGATACTTCTGTTTTGTTGAAAATTCCTTCAGTTTAAAATTTATTTTGCAATTTTTTCAGCACCTGAAAATAACGCTACAGAAATCCAAGTTTTCAGCGTAAAACATGTAATCTATGAAAATCGTTTAAGTAGATTGTGAATGTATTTGTTACAAACGCAATACTTTTCTTTATATATTTCACTTGATAATGACCATTTTTTTCTTCTAATTTTCCTTCTGAATGGTTAGTTATGTGATGCAAAACTGTAATCCATCTGTTTTCCTAGGATCTGATTGCTTTATTTATTTACTTTTTCATCAATTTTCGCACTCATTTCATTTTTTCAATAAACCAACTTCATTCTCGAAAGCTACTTCAGATCAACATTGTGATAGTTTCATCAGATGATCTTCAATATGGCATCCATTAAGTAAGGAAATCCTGCTACATATGAAATCCTCTAATATCATGAAGCGAAAATTCCTCTATCAAAATTATCCTGAAACCCTTCGTTTGATACACTCAAAATTTCCCCTCACTAATATCCTCAAATTTTCATAGAGGAGGGTATAAAAGAGGAATGCATATAATTATCAATAATACTCAGTCGAAGGGTTATTCAGCAAACCCTAAATGGATTTTAAATTAGATTTTGAGCTTGTACAGAACCGGGGCAGGACTTCATTATTATACATCCAGCAGATTAAGATAAAGGCCGAGTTCGGGGGAAGCAGGCTTCTGGCAAGATAAATATATCCAACTTACATAATTTCCATCTTTGCCTTTCAACCCGAAAAAGTTCTCTCATCTCCAAATTGAATTTTGTAGGGTGAACTGGCAGCTGAGTGATAATTTGATGTTTGTGGGTGGAATAGGTATATTTGAGAGGATATCTGGATGACAGTATGAAAGGATCGTATTGGAACTTAAGAATCCAGATTGTGTAGAACATGGTTTTCGAAGTGGTTAAACTGAACTATGGTATATTCTTTGAGGGCACTTGCTTCCCCAAGAATCTGTTATTTTGTGACCGAAATAGTTTGACCGAACATAGTTTGATATACTATTGAAGAATTAAAGATCAATATTTTTCCAAATTTTCTGAAAGTCAACCTAATTGTAGAAAAACAGGAATGAAGAATAAAGTTCTGAATTAAAAACATGTTTTCTCGAATATGGTACACTATAATCTTTTTGGGTCATATCTTACACTTCAATTTTTAGCGACCACAGGGTCTATTGTGCCCCTCCACAAAGCTATTCTGGCCACACACCCTTCGCAGCTCGCCTTCCAGTTTCACAGATCTAATGAAATCTAATATCTGTGAAGGCTTCAACGAGGCTAGTTCTTCACTCTTACAAGTTTCTCGCCTTAGGCTCGAAATGCCAAAGCATTCCGTGACTAGGTGAATGGGGGTTTCTTCCTCCTCCCCACAGAACCTATACTCGTCAGTGTCTGATAATCCAATCCTCAACAGGTGCTTCTTGAGGCAACAGTGTCCTGTGAAAAAGCCAGTGAGGAGGTGTCATTGCTTCTTACCAAGATCTAGATATCTTTTGGATCCCGCTGTCTCAAAGTTCCGTAGGAGCTCAGAGCTTTAATAGCAGCTAGACTATTTGAGTGTATGGCTATATATCACTTCTGATAGTTTTTTTCTAGATTTATATCTAGACATCTTTCAAAAGCTGAGACTTCCGCTTGAAAGACGCTCATACAGGAACCTAGCGACAGTGCACACTTGGTACTTGGTCTGTACATCCCAGCGCCTGATCCTGTAGAGGGTTGGAACCATCTGTATACTATTTGCGGTATTTTCTTTGAGGTTTCTGTTGTTTCGATGTAAAGTGATGTAATATTCTAGATGTGCATAGCTTTCACGATAATATTTCATAGTTACGTGTTGGTAGATAATTTATTTCTATTTAACTTTTTCATTTTTTACTGTATTCAGTGAAAAATAATATTTTTTCCTTGCAGAAACCACTGAAGGATGTACAATATATGATAATATTCATTTACTTTCACAGAATATTATCGATACCTACAGCAATTATATTTTCAATAGATAATGTAGCTCTCGTATAATTAATTATTGGTTCAATCAGAAATATCCTGCCGAATACTCGAAAATTCACATTCAGGTGACAAAGTATAAATCATTTAAATTTCACCTTTTATCCCTGGTGGCCATGCAATCTAATTATCTATGTATGAATCATGCAGTACATGCAAAATACATTGAATTATTTTCCAATCTCCATTAATGAACAAACTTAGCGTGAACGTGATGTGAAAGTACGCATGTATTGAGATAATTACAATTCAAATCTGTATACTGTGTACCTACTATTTTATTTATTAGGATTATTCATTATTTTTCTTGTATGTAGGTATCACCATTATCTTGGAAATTTCAAAATCAGAAGTGGTTTTCTAAGTGGACAAAAAAACCCTCAAAGGGTTAGCAGATTGTGAATCTGGTTTTTCGAGTATTAATTGAAAATAATCTGGGAAATTCTGCATTTCTAAAAAACTTTCAAGGTTTTCGCTCTGAAATAGTAATAATCAAATTTTTTTTAATTAGGACTGCAAATGAAAAAATTTTACAAATGTGTCTGAAGAAGTTGTCTGATATAGATACTGAAACGTTACATCATCCTTTTCAGTTATTTTCTTTTGTAGTTTTACTGTTAAGCAACAATTTTTTCAAAAACTATTTGCTCCTGACAAATTAGTGCGAAGATTTTCGCAGAAGCACTTCATATAATTAAAATTTTTTAATTATTTTTGTTTCAAAGACTGGGAGTGAAAACCCAAAAAGTTTTTTAAAAAAAGTTTTTCGAATTAACGGCGTTTAGGCCATTTCTCGTATTTCACAATACAAACTCAGTTTTTATCGATTATATCCTCTTCTGCTAGGTTTAAGAGCCTTCAAATTCGCACTTATATTGTAAATTTTCACAAAAAAACTTTTTGCATTCACTTGGTATGTCGAGCTACTAAAACGAAATTTTCAAATTGGAAACATTATATTTTCGGCGGAATTCAACGAAATGAAAATCGTCCGAAAAAGTTGCTTCATTATTCCAAAAAATTCGATTCCCTGCGCCCTAACAAATTGAAAGGGCACCTACTCAACTCCCAAATCTAACAACAGCCCTTGTTCTCATTCAGAGAA
Organism: Propylea japonica; assembly: GCA_013421045.1. Lineage (NCBI taxonomy): Eukaryota > Metazoa > Arthropoda > Insecta > Coleoptera > Coccinellidae > Propylea > Propylea japonica. Next base: position 7,932 of record JACDNR010000669.1, read on the forward strand.
AGGAATCAAACATAAAAGTGTCACTTCACCCCCGTTCTAATTAGTGAATAATTTGATTTGGCACTCCCACTTGGATTTCTTGGGAGTGTTCTGGAATTGGCACGAACAGCCGAAAAAGTTCGATAGTCAGTTGCTAGGTTGTTACTTTCGTCTGGAATTTCATTATCTAATTTCATTAATTATATCGAGTTCGTCGATACAATGATGCTCAATGGGGCGTGTAAAAATTTGAAGGAAATAATCAGTAATTTGTTTCATTTCGTTTTGCCACTTCCTTCTCGACGAAGGGTTTAGGAATGAATCGGTAAAGCAATATCTGAAAATATCATCATTTTTAAACACAGAAAGTTTTTGTCAATTTCAAAATGGCTTGAATTTAAAACTGCTTTGAAACGAAAATAGACTGCACCTCCTAACAGGGTTTCAAAGTCAAAGCCTTATCAGAAAACTTCTGATGAGACTGGGTGTTGAAGTAAACTATTGATGCAGAAATATTATGTGGAGAAGAGGAAAAAACCACGAGAAAACAGAATGTCTGGTCATCTGGGTTGAAGTCTTTAAAACTGCAAGGTCCAAAAAATGGTTGGATCTCAGCAAGAGTAAGTTAAACCTTCGCACTGACTTTCTAACAGCAAATTTTCGAATTGGGAAACATATGATGAGAATTGGCTTAACAGAAACTGACGAGTGTAGATTCTGCGGGGAAGGAAAATCCTGTTCACTTAGTTACAGATTGCTTCACCATTGCTGGGCTGCGCAAAGAATATTTTGAACTGAGAATTATTGAAGAAGCCCAAATCTAGCCTCCTTGAAGCCCAGATACTAGAGTTCATTACTGCTCTTGAACTGTATACCTTAAGGCCGCATTGAAATGTAATCCCCCTAATAATCTTAAATCTGCAGCTACTTCAGTTTTTGAATATCATAAATACTCTGAAACTGGACGGACAGCTATACAGTCAGTAGAAAGCGAAAGTGTATGAAAGATTTTAAGAGAAAACAGCACAAAAACACACCAAATGAATCTAGATTCATCGAAAATAACTAATAATAATAATAATAAATTTTTCAATAGAATCGCACAATTTTTGAGCGCTCGTTCTACTTCAACGAGTGCTATATCGTTTTGCCCAAATATCTGTAATTTTCGAATTTTGAGCCGAAAACGGTCACAAACGATAAGATTCAACTCACTGATGGCGATTCCACGATAACTTTCGAAGGGATTATCCTAGAGACTTGACATTTTCAGTATGAGTTCGGGTCCCGAATGCCTCGGTTAAGTTCGCTAACCAGCCAAATCGTACTGGGTGTTCCATAAAATATGGCCATTCAAAATTTTTGTTTCTCAATATCTCTGACAAAACGAAACCAATCGAAATGAAATAATACGGCCAAATGCAAGATGCTAATAAGAAGCCTCATGCAAAATGGAATTGAAATATTGAAAAAAGAAACTTCATATTCCCATAAAAAAGAATTCGATTCGTGTGAAATTCATTTTGTGAAAGGAAATCGACATACTGAATTTCCATCCAAAATTTTGTGGGCAATAGCGTTAACAGAACCATAGAAAATTCAATTGGAATATTGGAAAGAAGAATCTTTATATTTCCATACAAGAATATCTAATTCCAGAACAATTCAAACAAAAACAGCCAAATTAAAACGGAAATGCTGAAATACGAAAGCAATGGTGCCGAAGGAGTAACATCATAAAAAATAAAAATCTAATTCGGCTGCTACTGGGAGTTGTTTGTTGGTGGAAGAAATGATAAGAAGTAAAACGCAGACTGTAAAAAACTGTACAAATTTAACAGTTTGATTAAAAAATGATTCACGTTTTACAAGTTTATTTCTCACTTGACAGTTTACACAATCATCATTATAATTGTTTTCAAAGGTTACTTCTATTATTAATTTGTATTCTAAAATCAAAGTGAACCTAAATATAACATAGAAAAGATTTATCAAAGAAATGTCTTCAACATTCTCCACCAACCAAACCAAAAGTGAAAGATTATCAAAATCAAAATACAAAGCTTGCTCACTGGTCTCTTGAGTTCTCCATTATAGTTTTTTTTTTCTTTCATTTTTCCAAGTTCCCAAGTTTAGCGATTGTGAATCTTGATTCAGTAATATTTCATCTCTTTGCGTAGTTGCAGATATAGATTTATTTTTCACTGGAATTGTAATAGTTGGTGGACGCCTATCTGGAAATAATTTCTCATATGTATCATCTAAAATACTCTGTTTATTCTTTTCTTGTTCTCTGAGTCTTTCTTCAGTCATATGATATTCTGGCTTGTCTTCATTCATTTCATAGAGCCTTTCCAATTTTTGTAAAGCGGGCAACTTCTTCAACAAATCATTGTATTCCCTTTGGAGTTTTTTCCTTTCTAATGCTTTTTGACCTCTTTTTAGAGCATCTCTATCTCTTTGCCTGATTTTCTCTAGAAAATCGTCGTTGTTCAGTGGTTCAGGAGAAATAATGAGAATATCTTCAGTAATTCTTTCAATGTGTGATGTGATCAATCTTGATTTACTAGACTTACTTTGTAAAGGTGTTCTAGAAGTTAACGTTGAAGGTTTTATAGGACTTTTTACTGACTTCAGGGTTACTTTAGGTCTATTTGGAATTTCTCTTACCTGTACTTTTCCGTCAGCTGGATCTAACACTGGTTTTGAAGTTGTTTTCTTTATTTTACCTCTTTGTGATTCCCTACATTTCTTGTTCACTTCTTCCTCGTCCGTTGTATCAAAACATTTTAAAGTATTGATATTGGAAACAGGTTTTTCTGTTGAAGGTGTACGATTTACCATACCACAGCATGTAGGACTTCGAACTACAGGTGAAGGTGACTGCCTTGAGCATGAACAAGCATAAATATTCTGCTGAATGGAAGAAAACATTGAATTTGATGGAATGTTTGCAACATCTCTTTCACTTGCACATTTGTGAATTTTTCTTTTACTTATCCTTTTTGTCAAAGTATCACATATATCTGGCTGTATCAATTGATGTGAACTACGTTTTTTTATACGATCAGATATTCTTGTATCTCTCTGTTTCCTGCGCTCCTTCAGTAACTGGTCAACATTATCTGGTAATTCAAAACTTTCAATATCAGTAGAGTTCTCTGCAATGTTATTCATCTCATCATTATTTGATGTTATATTATTGTTGAAATTCCCTGAATTATTGTCAACTTTAAAACTGATATCCACATTTCTTTCTTTGAGAATGCTCTCATCAATATCTTCATAATCTGAATCGGAATCAGTTACTATTCCAGATATCTCAGTATCAATTGATAATTTGTCATCAATCTTTTTCTTGAAGGATCCTGAAGATTGTTTCAAACCTGAAATCATCTGGGCCCTCTTATTTTCCATCTGTCTTACAAGCTTCCTCTTAAGCGTTGGTACAGAAACATTATGTTTAGCTTTCTTTTTCTCTTCTCGTAATTTTCTGTTGGCAAGATCAGCCCTTATTCTTGCCACACTTTCCTCATTTTCTCTTTTATCCAACAATATATTTTCCTCATCTTCTAACAAACTTGCTCCTTTATACCCAGTTCCTATATCTTTCAGGGCTTCATGGCATTGATTTTGCAGTTCTAATAATTTTTTAGCTTGCCACTGTTTGAGCTTCTTCTGCTCTTCTTTCTCAAATACATCTTCCTGCAGAGAAGAACTTAAATATGATTTTTTTGTATCATCTAAAGAAAATATATCACTGTCTGATTTGCTTCCAAAATCCTCATATTTGAAACTACTTCTTACTAAAATGTCCAATTCTTCATTCGAACAACAAAAATTAATGCCAAAAGATGAATCTGAAGGGATTTGCTGGAAACTTGTCCATGAATTGTCCACCCCAACTTTGATTTCGATAAAATTGGCATGTTCAAGCGGGGTTGTATTATTTGTCGAGGAATAATCAACCCACAGTTATCTTGTCCTAATAAGATTTTAGGTTTTGCATTGTTCAAGGACTGTAAGACTTCGTGATCTAAATACGGATACTTTTCGAGAAGTTCAGCAATGTCGAAATTCTGTTGAGGCAATTGAAGATTTCTTACAGTTCTTACATTTTTAATTTCATAAAAATTTCTTTTCACCTCAATTCCTCCAGCTATATCAACAGAAACATTTCTCGAATCATCTTCGTAATGGGTTACCTGATTTGTCCATTGAAAACATACAGGAACGACAGGACCTGACAACTCCAACTCGTTGGCCAGTTCTTCTTCTATCAATGAACATGTGGAGCCTTCATCGAAAAGGGCGAAAGTGGTAATTTCCTTGTTTGGTCCCCGAAGAATAACTGCTGCTATTCTCAGTAAGACAGACTGTCGCTCAGTTGTGAGTTGTCCACAGAAGTCTGGATTTTGCTGGGTCGATGTTTCTGTAGCGATAGCAAGGTGAACCAAAGGATTATGTCTTCCTATACATCCATCTACGCCACATTTTTTCTTCCTATAGCACCGCTTGAAACTGTGCCCTAAAGTCAAACAAGAAAAGCACAATTTAAATTCAGAAGTAATTTTCCTTCGTTCTGGTATTGATTTATCAAGAAACAGTCGACATTTTGATACATTATTATGGCCATCTTCTTTACAGAGTGGACATAGTTTATTAGTCAGAATTCGTTCAGAATCAGAATTCACAGAAAAAATTGTCTCCCTCTTGAAGTTACCCTTTGATTTGAAAATTGAATTCGAAATTGATGCCACTGCACCAATTTCATCCTCATACCATATTGCAAAGTCGTCCAATGATGTTGGTAATGATTCCTTATCTCTTTGCAATTTGTACTTACCCCAATTGTATTTCTGGATTGGGGAAAGCTTCTCCACAATTATTGACAGGAGTTCTGGATTGAACAAATAAAGAGTGCAATCAATATTTTTCATGGTCGTCACCATATTATTGATAGCATTTGAGAATGAAATGCAAGTATCTAATTTATCTTCGCGAACATGTCCAAAATTCTTTACCTTTTCTATTAAACTCAAAATTATCCAGTCAGGTCTACCAAAGTTCATTTCTAACATTTTTATTATTCTACTCACATTATCTGGCGAACTCAAAAGAGGTTTGATAGTTTCACGTGCCTTTCCTTTCAAACTTCTATCTAATCTCAATAAATTGTCATAATTATTCAGTCCATAAAATTCAGAAGATTTTTTAAATTCATTTATGAAAAGCGGCCACTCTGTGAGCTCCCCCGAAACAAAGGTAACTCTCTCAATTTTTGACGTTTCAAAATCTGAGTGACATTTTCCGTATTTTTAGAACATTGTTCAACAATTTTCAATAACATGTCTGACCTGTCTCCAATTTTTCCTTCCCTACAAGGCAAACCTAAGTCGGGGTAACCTTCCAAATTAGAAACAGGAACACATCTTCGTATCCAATCTTTCACCTTCTGAGGATTATCTTGAATATTTTGTTGGGTGTCTTCTTGGAAACCATCATCACTTCTATAATCCTCTTCGAGCATTCTCATTTTCAGTTCTAGCTCTTTGAAAGCCAGCTCTTTTTTATTCCGAATCAATCGCAACCTTTCCATGGACTCCTCATGTTCAAATTTTTCTTGTAATTTCAGTGCTTCCATTTCCAAATTAATCCTGGATTTACAGCTCGATTTCGAACGAATACTCTTGGAATCATCTTCACTCATATATTTCTCATCAATATGTCTCTCTTGTTCCTCCCGAACTACAGAAGAATTTTGAACCAACGGATCCACTACTTTTTCTCCCAAAGTCGTAGATTCCTCCTCAACATCCAATTTTTGGTCATTCCTAGACAACTTTGCTTCACTTCTAGAGACCATTTTATTTTTGTCGACTGAATCTACGCCTAATTTTGCCGGTGGAATCCCCTTCGTCAATCTTGCACTTCTTCTTGGTGGGTCTGCCTTCTTCTCCATAGGGCGAAACAAATGCAAATTTACCAATTAGCAGTATGAAACTGCACAGCTCGAAGGACCAATGTAAAAAACTGTACAAATTTAACAGTTTTTGATTAAAAAATGATTCACGTTTTACAAGTTTATTTCTCACTTGACAGTTTACACAATCATCATTATAATTGTTTTCAAAGGTTACTTCTATTATTAATTTGTATTCTAAAATCAAAGTGAACCTAAATATAACATAGAAAAGATTTATCAAAGAAATGTCTTCAACACAGACAATGGCGGAAGAAATTAAGCTTAATCGCCGTAGAAACTGCACTCGACAATAAAATATCTGACCTAACGAAACTGCGTGGAAACCCATTGGGGATGGTCTAATGGCCTCGGAATAATGCAAACACATTAGCGAAGATCCCTTTGTTTAACGTCGGCCTATTGGTCACTTGTAGATCGTTCTGAAGTTGGTGGCCACTTCTGGGATTAAATCTTTACATAAGTTTGTTTGCGGATTTATGAGATGGATCAGGTAAGGAAGGTCGGCCTGGAAGTAGTTACGTTCAATTTAATGCTGATGAAAAGGTAATGACGGTTAGGGTTGGGAAACCTGACAACTCACAAAAGGTTTTGAATGCTAGCATGTATAACGGAGAATTGATGTTGAATACGTTTTTAAAGGGACGTTTTTGATTTCAATTCGATTAAGATCTATTTGAGGTTTTGGGTGTTTCCTCCTGCTATCCTAAAATCTATTAAAACATTTAAGAAAGCCCTGAGCAGGTGCTTTTGAGCGTTCGTTCATTTGGAAAACATAACCTCTAACTTTTATATGAGACTTGCGACTGATACCTATAGTACAGTATATTTGTGCTTGAAAGAACCCCTAGCGGGAAGGTTTTGGGGTGGTTTTGATATCTTCCATTTTTTATGTTTTTTGGGGTGCTGAATAAGAATCTGAGGTTTGCTAACAAAATTTCGTGGGGAACATAGAAAAAAATACGGAAAAAGATGAAAAATCTCATTCTTGGTCAGTTTGTTACTTATTACTCGAAAACTATCAACCTTTCGTGAGAAACTTTTCCATAGAAAATGAAAGTACATAAAATTTCTTACAAAACGTACCACCACAGCTTGTTCTGGGACAACATGTTCTGGCTCAAATTATAATTTAAAATGAGGTATTTTCTATGACTCAATGAATGAAAAAAATTAAATTCTATGGTTCCGATGATGCGATCCTCTTTAAATTTTGCATTAACATTCAGTATATCAGTCTCGATTCACAAAAAAAATTTCAACTGAATCGGATATCTTGTTATGGAATATAAAGATTCTTCTTCTCAATATTCCAATTGAATTTTCTATGGTTCTGTTCACACTATGGTCACACAATTTTGCATGAACCTTATTATGACCATCCTGCATATGGCCGCAATATTTCATTTCGATGGGTTTTGTTCTGTCTGAGATATCGAGGAAAAAAATTCAAAATTTTCGTTCCTCAATATCTCAGACAAAACAAAATTCAAAATTTTTGTTCCTCAATATCTGAGACAAAACGGAACCAATCGAAATGAAATGTTGCGGCCAAATGCAAGATGTTCATAATAAGCCTTATTCAAAATTGTGTGACCATAGTGTGAACAGAATCATAGAAAATTCAATTGAAATTTTGAGAAGAAGAATCTTTATATTTCCATAACAAGATATCCGATTCGGTTGACATTTTTTTTGTAAATTGAGACTGATATACTGAATGTTCATGCAAAATTTAAAGAGGATCGCATCATCGGAACCAAGGAATTTGATTTTTTTTCATTCATTGAGTCATAGAAAATACCTCATTTTAAATTATAATTTGAGCCAGAACAGGTTGTCCCAGAACAAGCTGTGGTAGTACAATTTTTAAGAAATTTTATGTACTTTTATTTTCTATGGAAAGGTTTCTCACGAAAAGTTTATAGTTTTAGAGTAATAAGTAACAAACTGATCAAGAATGAGATTTTTCATCTTTTTTCGTATTTTTTCCTATGTTTCCTCACGAAATGTTGTTAGCAAACCTCAGATTCGGATTCAGCACCCAAAAAACATAAAAAATCGAAAAAATTAAAACTACCCCAAAACTTTCCTGCTAAAAGAACAATTCGACTGGATTACTAATATATAAAATATAGAATCTCAGCACAATAGAAATTAAATTCCAGAAATTTTTCAGAAAATGAAAATGTTAAAAAATAAATTGAAAACAGTAAACTCTATGGTTCTGATGATGCGATCCTATTGAAATTCTGTATATTCGTTTTCATTCTCAAAATGAATTTCATTCGAATCGAATATTCTGTATCATTCAGAGCAATTCTGTGCTGATGAGTCCTAATAAGAACGAAATGGCCATTCAAAGGTGCTCTGTTTGATACCATTTCCTTGCATTTTGTCTTGGACGAGAACAAGGTTAGCTCCGAAGTATGAGTTCAATATTGGTTGATTTCAATCGATTAATATTATTCTCTGCTTTTACCATTTTGATATTCATGACGATGTTACGCGTTGAACCTCCTCTTAAAGCAGAGAAAGTTTCAACGTTTGGACTAAAAACATTCCATAATAAACCTCGCAACCTGGGAGAATTCAGCAGCGTTGAACCACCATCTTAATCAGCCTCTCCCACACTTTCCTCACCCTTAAAATCAATGCAACGCGGCATTTTTTCACCTGAACCTCGGTCCAAATCGTCTAAATGTCCCGCATTCCGTGGGAGAATTTCATTATTGTAATTTCCCGTAATGCGGAAGCGGTGTAGACGCGCCTCCGGCGCACAAAGGAAAGGAAAGAGCGACGAGTGTATCTTTGAGAGCGTCTTCATTACGGGCCGTACCCGATTAAAGCATGCCGGTAACTTCTATATCTTGCAGGTGACAGGTTCGTTAGACACACACTGTGCCCCGCTTGCTTCTCCAAAATCTCGATAATGAAAACGAATGTCCCAATAAAGAGTGTTTGTGTTTTGGTCGCAGGGAGTTTTGATCTGTTCTCCGAACTGGATCATTGGAATGATTGTAGGTCAGTTATCGGTATTATGAGCGGCCATCTGATCTTGTGATGGAATGAGGGTCAAAACAAACAGTTTTCAGTGAAATGGCAGCATTTTTGGATTAATTTAAACTTGAGCTTTTTCATGACTGACACTGCTTCGAAACTGTTTGTAACTTCTTCCTGTTGAATGTGACAAGATCGCAAAACATAGGTACCTCAGAGTAAGAAATAAACTAAGAAGTGCCCCTATGCGTGAATAGTACCGCATTGTAATCAATCAAGCATTAGAGTGAGATGAAAAGCATTTCACTACAGCACTGTGGTGAAGTAAACAATGAGTTAGATTCTCATTTTTACAGTTCCTGAATATAATAAAACATTTTCGTAATTTTGCCTAAGTTATTACTCTTAAGCAACAATAAACTGCCACCAAATCAGTAGAGTAATTAAGTTTACGGACGTCTAATCGAAATGAAAATGTAAACACAAGCGCATCGCGAAACTAAACACTAACATAAGATGTGGCCAAACTGACAGAAATGTCTGTAACAGACGCAAGCCGTTAGTATCAAAGAAGGGGAACGGTTGACCACTTATCCGGAATAAAGATACGACACGATTTCGCATAGCCGGAATATTGTACGCGTAAATAAAGAGCTTTTACTTATCTGCATAACAAATGCGTGAAGGCATCTCTAGGTTTACTCTTTACTCTCAGATAGGTACCTACTATGCCACTTGCCTCTTCATTTCAAGTAAATTTTTGATTTGTTGTTGTGTAAACTAGCCTTGATGTGTCAATAGATTATTAGAGGCTGACAGCTCAGAATTTCGATATTTGTACTACTCATATTGAATCTAGAGCGAAAAGTGATGGTGCAAAACGGGTTACCATACTAGTCTGCGTATGACACTAGAGCTCAGGGAAAAACCTCAGTAGCAAAAACCCTGTCTCGCCGTTCTTACAAAATTGAAACTTGAAATTATTCGAATAAATAACTTCAATATTCAGATACAAATTACTTAATTCATGTTCTTGGGCCAGAAGGGTGTTTTGAACCAGGTCTGGCATTCCAAGTGATGATTTTTCGAATCTCCTGCTCTTCAAAGACTGCTACAGGACCGCATTGAAGGGTAATCATCTCCCATAGATTTGAACAGTGCGATTTCATTCTAAATATCGAATTCAATTTCGGAATACTAATAAAAACGTTTGACAAACCTAGTCGATAATTTCAAAACATTATGTTATGTATTTCGAGATAAGTTTAACGAAAACAAACAAAAAACGTTGAATAGATTCAACAGGGTAGTTAACTGAACGAATCATATTGACCAAATACATTTTTTTTATTGATGAGCTGTTTGGTAATATAAACCGCAAACTGTATTGAACAAAATTCTGAGGGTTGTTTACCTAATGTTTGGGAGAATTGAAGACCTGAAGTTTTCGAAGTTGTAGTTACGGGGCATATTATTGCTCTAACGAAGCAAGATCTTATTTGTTTACATGGTTTCAAATAACAGTTTTTCCAATCATAACAAAATAAACAGAGTTAATATTGAACTTGTTTGGTGTGTTGACGTGAAATACTTGATGATGGAACATTTATCGAAATATTATTAGAACCACTGTTTATCGAAATCAATTCGAATCAAATCACTAATTTAACATCAAATAAGCTGATTCAACATGCTCTGAATCAAGATCAAAGGATTTTATTGGGAAAGCTATCATGATATCAAAAGAAGAAGAATAAAACTTAGCAAATTGATGGAGGCAGCTCCAATGTCATTTGAAAAAAATCTCAACATGCCAAGCGTCTGATGAATTCAAAACAAACTTGTTTCCAATAGTAATATCGATATCGAAAATTCAAATATTCAAATTCAACTTGTTTGGATATTCTCTTCTACGGAAGAAATTCTTTTTTAAATGGTTAGTGTCCCCAATTGAATTATTATGTAGGTATTCCTCAATTCTTCAAGAAATTTCGTGACAATGTTTGAATCTACCATAATCTGAACGGATTATAAGGATGTGAATAAGCGCAAGGAGAATAAAAGATCATGAATTTCCCAAGCGACAAAAGTATGACCTCACAATGAAAAACACGAACCACACCATTTCGTTCAATTTCATATCTGAAAATGAATCGAGGTTACGAGTGCAGTGGAATTTCGTCATATCTAGATGAGAAAATTTTCTTCCAAACTCTCATTAATCATCTTTTCTTCCGGGAAGGCAGATGGCAGGAGCCTCCTTTCTCGTAACCACACCGTTTTAGGTTCGGTCATTCACCCAAAACATTTCCACGGAGCATAAAATCGATAGGAAGCTGCGTATCCAAATGAATCCGACAATGTTCTCGGAATCAAAACTGGGACGGGTCTCGAGATGAATATTTTTCTTCGGATGGCTTGGCAGGAGATGATTTATTCTGATGAACCTCATATTTGTGAGGAATATGAAATCGAATAAGGGATTTATCGAAATGAAAAGTTGGTATTGTTGGGTTCTTCTGTTTTATAGCTGGTTGTATATTGTGAAGATTTTAGTGAATTGTTTTTGGCCTATGGATGAAAAGAGTTTGGTGAACAATAACAATTTTGATCACCAAAAAGTATTTCATTGAGGTAAACTAATGCACAAGCCAAAAAAATGCATCCGTCAGTGTTTTTGGATGTAGTAGACATGTAAATGATAGGGGTTTACTTTAATATATTCCAGTTTCGTTCCTTGCAGCACATCCCGTATTTTATATCAGCTCGGAGTGCTTTCGCCATAATACACGTTAGCCTAATTAATATTCTCCAAGCTGTTCGCAGGGGTTTACAATGCATAAGATATTACCTCGTCCCAGGTAAATCTTTCATGAATGTCTATATTTAGGGATTTTTGTGCATGGTTTCCACACCAGCACAGATTAAGTAAAAAAACATTGTTTAGGGAGCATTCGAGATCACTTGGCGGAAAAATTCTACAACAGTTATTATAAATTTTTGGTGTTGAGATTAAAATATACACGGAAATGACATCTCCTTCCACTTAGCAATTCTTGAACTTTTCCTAGAGAAATTTTGTTGAAAATGTCAAAATTTCTCAAGGAAAAGTCAAGACTATTTTCTTACATCTATAAGTGTTCAACAAAAATCGTTCATATGCATTTTCGTACTTTTCTCTACAATTTATATGCCATAATTTTAATTAAGTATGACTTTCAAGCATAACCAATATCTCAGTAAAATTAAATTCTGATCTTTGGAGTTTTTATTTCGTTTCTAGAACTGAATCTTATGTAGGATCTCTTATTTTATGGATGTGTAGGATCCATAGAGATAGGATAGTACAGAGTTGCCATCATTGAAATAAACGTGGTATCAGATGCGCAATATTACTACCACCTAACGTCAAATTTGACAATCGTTGAATTTTCTGGAGGAATTATGATTTTTGCGCCTGTTTCTAGTTAAATTGTGATTTTTTCTGCTTAATAATATACAATAAAATGGTATCGTATATTATAAGGCTTACTTCAAGCAGAGAAGAGACAGATAAAAAGAAAATTAGAGGAAAAAAAAATTCACAGGTAAGGATGGGTACCGAACAGATCCGCATTCGAAATTTTCGTTAGTCTGCCTTGGTAATGTGATATCTTTTTATATGTGTATATTATCGCCTGAAGAAAAATTGTTAATTTGATATTCAATTGATCTTATTTGAACAGGATTCCTAAAGACCTAACATGTCGTATTTTTGTTGAAATTTGTAAACAAAAAAACTTGCAACTTAATTCAACCCTGAACTTTCCGCCATATTGGTCCTCGACTTAGCCCCGCCCAGTGGTACTATTCTTCCTTACTCAATTGTATGTCATAGCGTCTCTTCTCTATTATATCTTGATGGTAAGATCCTTAGATATTTTCATTCTGTGAACTCTACATAAGGAGATCAGGGAGGCAGAGATGTCAGTAGTTTTTGAAAACAATTAAGAACGTCTTTGAATTATTGAATGTCTTGATAAAAGAAATCAAAGTTTTAGTGATTGATAATAATAATCAAGTCCATATTCTCATAAGGACTACAGAATATATCATGCGTCAGAATTTTTGTTGAGAATTCTCCTTCTATTCAAGGTTTGAAATTTTGAGAGCATTTTCCATGAAAACTGAAATCAATACATTTCAGCTCAGGTGAATTCTGACTTCCGAACCATATTTGTTATTAAAATTATACGGAAAATATCGGATAAAACGTCGTCACCAATACTGATCGCCCCTGTTCGTATAAAAAGATTTCCATCAATGAAATATTACCCCGGTGCCGGTGCTTAGAAGGGATTGTCATTAAATTTTTTGCTACACGTCATTCCTGCAGGAAGAATGGGGAGATATTTCGATCGTTTCAGGAGCAGGCCTGCTGATTTACATTCTGTTCTCATAAAATGACTGAAAAATCTTTTCGCCTTTCGAGATCCTTCGAGGTCTTCAAGTCAATATTGGATGATAAAGAACCTGATTTAATTTAATGTCGTGGAAAAATTCCCAGATAAGAGATTTATTCAAATAAATTCTCCTTTCTCATGGGTATATCCTGTTATACATTGTGAATTTCATACTTTTTCAAATAATACTCCCAATAAAACATTCAATCTAGGGCAAGAATTATATTTTTCATATCAAATTCAACATGTCAAAAATTATAGTGAATGTTTTCCAATAAGAGGTGTTATTTTGAAATGGCCCGTTATTTCGATAGATGTCACGTTTGAAGCTGTTTTTTTGACATTTTACAAGTAGAAACTACCCCGTTAATAAAAATGGAACGATACACGTTCAAGAACGCATTGAAATAATTAAAATTCACTATGAAAATGGTGAAAATACTGCAGAGTTCGTAAAACTCGAACATTTTTGGGTCGTCGTGAAGCACCTTGTCGGACTGCAATAAAAAATTAGTGGAAAAATTCGAGCGGTTGGGACAAGTCAGTGATATGAAGAATAAAACCTGTTCACGTCGCTCAAGACAAGCCGAGAATATTGTTGCTGTAGCCCAAAGTGTTGAAGAAAACCCAGGTTTGTTCATTCCTCGTCGTTCTTTGGAATAAGGCATTTTTTGGCCGAAATTGGAAAGTATTTTTATATCTTGTGATTTAACAACTTACGACTTCTTCCTTCGAGGCCACGTGAAAGAGAAGGTCTAATCCAATTTCTCATCGTCGATTCAAGACCTCAACGAGGAAATTCGTGAGGCTATCGAGGACATAGGGCAGCCAATTTGCGATTTGGATATGGAAAATGTCTTTAAAAGGATATGGTCCTGTAAGCGCGGTCGTGGTGGTCATTTGTCTGATGTTATTTTCCACTATTAACGGCATAGCTTCTTCTTTGAAATGAAATAAACGTCTGATCATTTATATCGAAAAATTACATTTTTCTTTGAACACTAAAATAACACCCCTTATTGGAAAACCCTTTAAAGCAAGTTCTAGGTGAGAATTTCTCAGAACAATATTACCCAGAAATGCTCTCTTTATATACATACCTCCCAGTATATCACCCAATAATAATCGAAGTGGTTTATTTAATTTGGGCTCTCGATCAGAACGGCCTCGAACGAACAATACGACAACTATTCCTTCAACTATGCGCCAATGAATTAATTAACTGCGTTAGGCCATTAGCTCATAATTAAGCTCTATGTCGTTGCGTGGCGACCACAAGACACTGGTTATTGGTTGTAGACGGGAATGTGACCTTCCATTTGAGGAACATAAGGGGATGAATACTTCATTGTAGGTATTGGAACATTGGAGATGGCACTAGTTCAATTTTGGCTTGTAATGAAACGGTGAGAGGTGATCGGGGTGAACCGGTGGACCAAGGGGAGGTTTAATAAACATAGATAGAAGGGAGTGTATTGACTTGTAGGTGTTACAATTGTCGTCACATCGACGATATCTGTCGATGAAGTAGGTGCCCTCACATTTTTATTTATTCGTGTCAGAAGCATCATATATAATAAGTATTGTAATATAATAAGTATAGTTATATAATAAGTACAGTAATAAAGTATAGTAGAGCTAAACATTTTTTGCCCAGAACACATTATGTGAGCTTATTGAATACAGTGGAACTTCCCTATAACGAAAGCGATAAATAACAAAAAAAATCGTAATAAAGAAATATCGTTATAAAGAAGTAAGGTTTTACTTCAGTTATATTAGCCCTGATATTATCTTGAGTCTCGAATACTGTTCTCATATTGTACTTATTTCTAATTCACTTTTTTTTTCATACAACTTTCTAGCATTTTCTGTTACATTAATTATCGATCTAATCTCACTAGAGTAAAAACCTGATAATGCAAATCAATTAACCAAAATTGTATATATGAAGTACCTTGTTTGTGTGGTTTAGTTCATATTGGAGAAAATAAATGTTCTTAAAATTTTCGAATCAAATTAAGAAGCAACAGGGAGATTCTAATAAGTCAAAGCTTGTGAAACATGAAAATTCCCTCAAGTCTGTTTATCTCATAAAAATCTGTGGGATGAAAAATAACTATTTTCTCCTGAAAATTCTCAAAAATGACAGAATCATTTTCAGAAAGTGATGACTTGCTTTCTTAGTTGAAAGCCTCAGTCTTTTTCTGACGAAGGCTGTATTCATCTAATAGCTTGTGATGTAGTACAGTCGATATGGTCTCCAGATACCATGTGCATATGACAGAATGAGTTCAATTTATGTTTTGTTGAATGTCTGATGAACTTTCTCATTTCCTTTCAAACGGAAAACCAACAATCTTCAATATATCACCGGATGCAGTGAAACACTTAGGTCACTCCCAACCTGAACGAACCAAAACTTTTTTCTGTTTGCGATCCATGCTTAGAGGAGAAATCTGCTATTAGTTTCTTCATCCTTCTCAAGAGATTTATAAAGATATTTCTCCGTGTTTCCCTTCGAAAAACGTATTTTCCCAACATGAACAAACTGTTATTCGATTATATACACGAAAGTGTATAGAAAGCTGTCACCAGAGGCTATTCTGGGGAAGTAGTCACGAAATATGGGGTAATTCATAAAGTAAATGACGTGGAAAATTCTCATCTCAGTTTCTTATCTCCGTGTATTCAATCTACAGGGATCTTACGACAGATACGACGTGTAATCCTGAAATATACAACTTATTTCGCTTCTTATCGTTGGGAATTTATTGTGGGGTTATTAATGAAAAGCATCTGATTCATATTTTCATTAGCTAGTTATCTTGTTTCTATTATCCATATATTTCTAAAGATTCTATTCGAGGTTTATTTTCTTTCATGACGAATGAAATTGAGTCACCAAATAGAGATAAAATACCACACAATGTTTGAATACGCAATTCAAGAAGTGACTCAATCCTTAACAACCTAAACGTCTCAAGTTTTATACAGCCTTCGTTACGAATTTTTTTTCAGTAGGTATTCCAAAATTTTTGAAATCAGCTCATACTTCAAATTTTATGTTTTTTATGTTGACGATATTCTATTTCATCATCGGAAAGGCAAAACTTCAAATTCGAATTCAAGTTTCGTTCAACATTCCTAGAATTAAAATAAAACCAAATGCGATTGAAAATTGCAGCTTTCATAGAAATAATATTTGACGTCAAGAAAATATATTCAAATATTATCTTTTTTGACCCTATCAACCATTGAATTAAAAATTTTCAGCTTTTTTATATGGATATTATGGCATTATATATTCTTAGGTGAAACCATTTTCGTTTGAAAATCCTAAAATCCAGGCATTCGGCTGAAATTATCACTTTTTTCATCTCTTTAAAACCTTTGTTTTCACATGATGGTAGCATCCATGTTTAATTCCGAGCTTAAAGATATTCTCTCTAACATGCCATGGATCAACATTATCAAACAGAATAAATCAAGCTGATCGATTCGACGCAACAATTTCCATGGCAGATTTTCTCGATGCAGTCGACCAAAATAAAATCAATTTCGGTCTGTTTACAGAATGCTTCATCTCAGTTATCAAATGCTAACTGCATTAAAAATTCCAATTTAAATATTTATTCTGTAAATAAAACGGTTTAGAACCTAGTTGCGCTTCGATTTGCGGCACAAACTGCACTCTCTCTGCTGTGGGTAGATTTAGATTCAAATTCCCTGTACAGGTTCTCGCAAAGTTGATCAGGTGAACATTGAAAATCAATCTGTTTCTATAGGGTGTAGTAGAAGGATCAATGATTGAATTTTTAGTATTTGAGCAATTTTCATTATTTTGCCAGCTGTCTTTACGAATTACATCAAAAATTTCGGTTTATTAATTTGAATATATCTCATTGAAAATTGTTTGTCAGTAAAGTGAACTCAAATACTCTCGATCTCAGAGTGAGAAATAAACATAGAGATGCCCCTACGCGTGAAAAGTGATGCATTGTAATGAACCGGAAAGCATTTCACTGCCCCTAGGGTGAAGTAAACAATTGGTTAGATTTGCATTTATCCAATTCCTGAAATAATACAACATTTTCGTGATTTGCCCTAGCTATAATTCCGGAATAGCCTTGAGCACCAATAAACAGCCCCAAATCATTGAAATAATTCAGATTATGAATGTCAAATCGAAATGAAAATGTAGACACATCGCATCAAGAAACTAAACACTAACAAACAATGTTGCCCAACTGACAGAATTATCTGTAACAGACGCAAACCGTTGGTATCAGAGTAGGGGAGCGGTAAACTAATCATTCCGATACGGAATAAACATACGGCACGATTTGGCAACGCCGTATAAGCAGATTCTACTTGGCTGCATAAGAAATGCGCGAAGGCAACTATAGGTTTTTATTTTTACTGGGAGTTCTCGATATCAGTTTACTGGTTTATCGTACATATATTTTCCTTCACATTTTTCATACAGGTTTGGTTTGCTTTATTTATGATCGGAAACATTCGATATTCAATTGATAAGACGAGGAATTTTGCCGTCTTGTTGTATAAATGGTAAAAAAATCATGGAAATTATTTTTTGTGATAATATCAATAACATATACAGGGTGTTTCTGAATTGATGCGAAAGATTTAAGGGGATGGTTCCTCAGAATATTTTATGAAAAAAATTCCAATAACTATAGTTCTGGAAATGCATTGTTTCCAAAATACAGGGTGTTGAAGTTACACCTAAAAACTGGCTGAAAACGTGGTAAGCGACTGAGATTTTTTGAACTTAATCATTATTCTTGAATTACTCGTTTTTTTTTGAGATAAAAAATCTCTTCTTCTTTCTTTTCGTATGGGTGCCGTTTTTATTCAGGAAAATTGAACGTCTTAACTCGTATTTGTCGTTACTTCAACACATTATATAGTAGAGATACTACATCAAGATGTTTTATTTTTTAAATAAAAACGGAGCCCCACACGAACAAAACGCTTGAGAGATTGTTCGTCATAAAACTAAACGACTAATTCGAAAATATGTGTAAGTTCAAAAAATCTCAGTGGCGTACCACTTTTTCAGTCGGTGTTTAAGTAAAACTTCAACACCCTGTATCTTGGGAACAATGCATTTCCGGAACTTTCTTAAAAATATTCTGAGGAATCATCCCCCTCAATCTTTCGTTGCAATTCAGAAACACCCTGTAGATCATCGTGAATCACTAAAGTAGATTTGATTGAACACTTGAGTTTTGGATGAGTTCATTTCAACCCATCACCGTCTCTCCCCATATTTCTGAATCCTGTCCAAGAATTAAATTTTTATTCATGAGCATCATCTCTGTTATCAGGCCTCTCTCATCCCCAACTACCCCTATTATTACTCAGGATGAACAGGGTCGCTGGAAAGCGAAAACGATCAGCCGTTCGGGTCAGAAAACCGCAAAGTGCAGGCGATTTTCCTGAATATTCATCGGGTGTAGGCATATTTCGTTCGGCTAGCACCGATATAATACCGAAACCTGGCTTAATTATGTAGATCACCTTCTGTTGGGATTTTAAAAGGGGGCATACGAAAAGAGGAAATTAACTTGTCTAGTAACTGCCTGGACGTCGTCAAACTGCATACATATTGCATACTTATCCAGAAGTATTCAATTATGGACTTACTGATCAATATGCAAATTGCAGCGCCTCTTCTATGGAATCTTGATGGAGATATATGATCTGTAATTTTATTTTAAATTGGTCCACCTATATACACTCACCGGCAAAATAATCGATCCACTCAAAAAATCGATTTAGTTTGTTAATTCACAATGATGTTGTTTCAAGTCTGATTCAATTGATTTTCTTTTCAATTGTAGGCATGGTCATTCTTTATCAAAACCAGTTTTGAATTTCAAGAACGTCATTTTAAACAGGGTGAAACAAAATCTTTTTTTGTTAGAAGAAGAAGAGAAGTTTCAGCCCTACTTGTTGTTCGGTATGCACCGTTTATTGGAGACGATTTCGTGCTAATGCTTTGTAATGCCCGACCGCATCAACCGCATTTGGCTAGAATTGCCAGGGAGTATTTAGCACGGTTGATATCCAAGCATTCAACTGGTCTGCTCTAAGACCAGATTTGAACCCATTGGGCATGTTTGGATGCTCGTGGGAGGAAAATTCGATCTCGCGTACCAACTTCTGAAGGTTTGCAGCAGCTCAGGGATGTTCTAATTGATTCAAAACCTTAGTGAGGACAAGCTGAGATGAATTGCCCCCTGTTATCTGCGTCTGTGCGGGAAACATGTTATGTTTCTGACATTGTTTTCAGTTTGTTTTCATTAGGTCAGGATTGAGGTTGAATTTGTTGAAGTACTGTTGTAGCCTTAGCGAAATTTAATGTTTTACTGAAAACCCTGTATCTTTAACAAAAATTGAGCTATTTTATGAACGAAGAAATATGCCAGAAAATATGTGTCTCGATGATAAAAAATAACACGGTGGAAAAACTTGAACACACCAGGGGTGGTCTGAAGAAAGAAGGAAAAAACAGATTTTGTTTCACCCTGTATAAAATGACGTTCGCCTAGTCTTCTTAAAACTGAAAACTGGCCATTTATTAAGGATGAACATACCTACATTAGAAAAAACATTAATTCAAATCGTACATGAAATGACATATTTATGAATTAACAAACTTCCTCGATTTTTCGAGTCGATTGTTTTGCTGGTCAGTGTATCATCGTATATAAGAAAAAACTCTGTTCTTCGAGCGATTGTACTACATATAGCTCCCGATGTTCATTTCCAGAATATGCTTCCGCCAAATCAATCATCTATGAAACATAACCTCCATTCAGTAGCTGAGTATCGCCAATCACAATGGAGGCCCAACCTCTTGAGGAACTGGCCTGTGCACAATGTTCGAAACAATGTTACAGCCGACATTTGCTGTGGCTATCCGCAAATTAATTCGGCCAGCATAACTAGATTCTGTTTCCAGTTAACAAAACAATGCTCTATTGATTGTTGTACCTGGTCGGGCATTCTCAATCGTAGGGAAACAATCTAATGAAGTTATACTATAAAGGACGACTGCGTTGATGCTGGAGCAGTGGCCCTCAACTTTCTTTCGACCAATTCATCATTTTTTTCATAATCAGACTTTCATAACAATGCTTTATTAGTGCCAAAGCTATGTTCTCTGCTGGTGTTGATGGAATTAAACCAAGTTTGAAAAAGTCTTCGATGTGGAAATATAATGAAGGGTTTTCCAATGAGAGGGGTTATTTAAATATCCCGGTATTTCAGCAGATGTCACGTTTGAAGCTGTCATTTTTCGACATTGACAAGAAGAAACTACGCCATCCATAAAATGAACGATACACGCTTCAAGAATGCATTGAAATTATTAAAAATCACTATAAAAATGGTGACCGTTTGTGAGATTCGATTATTTTTGGGTCGTCGTGAAACACCTTGTGGGACCGCAATGAAGAAATTTGTGAAAAAATTCGAGCTATTGGGATAAGTTAGTGATTTGAAAAATAAAACCCGTGCACATCGCCCAAGAACAGCCGAAATTATTACTGCTGTAGCCGAAAGTGTTGAAGAAAACCCAGGTTTGTCCATTCCTCGTCGTTCTTTGGAATTAGCATTTCACAAACGTCATCACACACCCTACTTTGCATGAAGATTAGGGTCTTAAGGCTTATAGAGTTCAGTTAACATAAGAACTCAAGCCGACCATTGATCTTTTGCGGAAAAAGTGTCCGGACCATGTTATCTCTTGAAGAGGCACCGAGATCGATTAGATAATAAATGAATTTACACAATTTTCATGATTAATTACTTTGATAGTTATTTCAAACAGATGATGATTAACTTTTTTCATATCTACCTATGTAAGGTCATGTGAAGAAATTAGAATATCGATGTTGGGTTGTCATTTTTGCAAGAGTTTTCGGCTCTGAAAAAGTGAATTTTAACATATCTGAGAATTCCCGAATTCATCCTGTGTTTGGCAATTATGACGGTATTTCACACGGCGATTCTCATTGAAACAAGTTCCTACAACTGCACTTGAATCTTTCTGAGAGTGTGCAAATGAGATCAGGTTTGATAGGGATTTTTAAAGGTGATAGTATGAGCTCGATTTGAGCAAGGATGGTGGTAAATCGATGAGGCGCAAAGAGATCAGAGCAGCGTCGAGATATGTGAGTAGAGAAACTGCAGAGCTCAGAGTAGCGTCCGTAGATCTGCCCAAGAAAATGCGAGAGTCAGAGTGAAGTCGAATGAGCTCGACGAAATAGACGTTGAGAAGAGTTAGTCGAGAAATAGAAATCTTTCGAAGTTCATAGATAGGTTTGATAGGTCAAATTGGTGGATAAATGAACTATGAATAGTTGTACAATAGTTGTACAGTTTTACAAAGACAGACTTCCAATCGTATCCTCAAAGGCAAACCTACATAATTAATAATTTCTATTCAGTCTTAATGAATGTAATTGTTGGTTTTGCAATTCTTAAAACCTCACCAGAAACTACCTTTGTTCTATTTCTATTGGATCAAACAGGTAATATTCGAAATCTAGTACTATCCGTTATATTGGAGAACATTTATGCTATGAAATTTATGTATCTCAATGTCTTCCTTCTCTTCTCGAGAATAAATTTGTGATGAATACTTAAGGAGTAAGTGGATGTGGGTACCCAGTTTTTTAGTTCATTCTTGCATAAATTGGCAACCAGCCTGAATCTCAATCAAGTTGACAATGTCATCCTCGTGAACCAAGAATGAGTAGCAGTTGAAATGCGACAGATGCTCCCTTTTCTGATTAGGACAGTCCTCATTCAGATCATCTCCTATTTGTCATTTCGATGCTTTAAAAGCTAATGTTACGACTAAGGATTGAACAAGTAGGGTTCATTAACTCCGTTTTTGGGTGGACTTTCTGACTTATTAGCCATAGTGTTTCCGTAAGCATGTTTTGATGTTCAATTCACAATCAATTTTCAATATACAGGTTGTCTTAGGTGTTCCATACGTCAAATTTCAATCATGTACGTGATTTCAACCCTTTAGAATAACGATTATGAAAAATACAAAAATATTTCACGATAAATTGCAGAATGGCGAATGCGCCTCAATTGATAGCTATTATTTTTTACGGATTATGTAAAATGTTGAAAAATTGTTTTAACATGGTACAGTTAGGGGTATTGTTCAGAACAATTATCCGGGGATAGTTTTTTTAGGGGTAGTAAACTGGAACAGAATTTTCACGACATATTCTGATGAGTTTCAGCTGCCATTTAAAATACCTTTTTGTACAACTATTAAAAACTTGTTGTAACGACACAGAAAGATAACTGGATCTGGATGCAAAGAATATTATATTGGAAGCATATCTTGATATTTATGTTTCAGACGATGTGAATTCACATTCACAGTTGTACAAAAGATGTTGTTTGTAGTTCGTGCATATAAAATTCGTGTTTTGATGGCACATTTGAGTGAATTTTAGGCTTCTACCTGCGTTCTCTGCCAAAATTGACACTCTTATGTGCCATGAAAAAAACACCCATTATTTTACGCACTTAATACAAAAATAACTATCTGTTTGAACTTCTCATTATCAATTGAGTATGAATTTTTGATAAAAATTTATTTTAACTTTGTTCAAAAGATACATTTGACATACTAAAACTTTCAGTAGAGTTGTAACATTTCTCGTAATGCTTCTAATACTTTAGGTTTGGTTGTCCATGAAAATTACACAAAAAATAGGAGAAATCTCATATTGAAATGGATCATTATTGTTCAATTTTGTATATGCTAGCCTGAGTTTTTTCATTTTTTATTACGGTTAAATGTATTTTATCTTGTATGTAACCTTGTCTGCCTAATCTAAATATCGAAAAAAAATCTATTTTTCTGATTATTTGAAGTACGAGAAAACTCCATAATTGGTGGTGTGTGATTCTGCCACAATCGCCTTGTAGTAATTCAGTTAATACACGAGGTTCGACTTGCATCAATGAGGTGTCGCAAGCAGACATTGGCCATCTATCTCATTTGTCAATGCCACAGATGTGAACCGAAGGGTTCCCTGCTATGTTACCACCAAATATATAGGGGTCAGACCTTGTGGTTAATGTTAATTCTATTCGATCTGGCCAATTTGTAAAACACTAAAACTACAATTTTAATTGAAATGAAATGCAAGTATGAAAATTTGGTGTTTTTTCATGTGAATATATATTTTTTGTCGATATCACGAAGACTTTTCTATGGTTGTATCAACGCTTCTCTTCTCTTCCAATTTTCGCGCACATTACTGCAAGATTCAGCTCGATGGAATGACAAATTTTTAATGACTCTGAAAATGGATGTTCTATAGAAAATTTAAAATTTTATGGTAATGATTATGCGATTAATCTGAAATTTTGCATGAGATTTTTGTATAAGAATCTCCACCCTCAAAATAACTTCCACTCGAATCGGATATGTTGTTGTGGAAATATAACTATAAAGTTTGAGCGCATAGTAGGCGTTTGTTTACAAATGAATTCTTCCATAGTATGTTCTCTCGAGATTAAGAAATGTAAAATAAATAAAACACACTATGACTGTTTATCAAAATCTTCGGCCGAAGATTTTAATAAACAGTAATAGTGTGTTTTATTTTATTTTACATTTTTTAATCTAGGCGTTTGTTTATTTATCTGAAGTTGGCAGTATTTGCTGTCATAACGTAAAATAAAGTCGACGTTGCCGAATGTGACCGACCTTGTCCGACGAGCTTGCGAGTTATCAGAAAACTCAATGCAACATTGACAACATTGCATATCAATCTGACAGGAAAATAACTAACATAACTTGAAATTCTAATACACACAATGGAATATGCCAAATTTCCATGGCCAACTGACGGCTCAACCTTTCGTGAACGGACTTTTTTTATGCAATGTTTTATAGTTCTGTTATCACACTATGGTCACAAAATTTCGTGGGAAGCTTAGGACAATCCTCTTGAGAGTTATCGTGTTATGGACGACCTCAAGTACAGAATTGAATATGACCACGGATTTGTCATCAGTGAGGTAAACCTTAACATTTGAAACCGTTTTTGGTTTAGATTTCGAAAATTGCAGTCATTTGGGCAGAACGATGTAGCACTAGTTCAAGCAGAACTACCGCTCAAAAATAGAACCCTGAAATCCATCTTCAAACTGTGATCCGAATCTTTCATTGTTCCCCTATTTGTCTTTAATTCATTCATCCTATAAATCAAGAGTTGAGACATAGTTTTCTACTCGTTCTGTCATCATATATTCCACTATTTCAAGCTTTCGTCTCAACAAAGATGAAATCTGCTTCGGAATTCATTGGCTGCCCGAATAGATTATTACCCAGGAGATTGGCACAAGTCAGACCTTATGTTGTAGTCGTGTTTCCACTATATCAAATTTTATGTTTAGTGCTAATGAAGCTGTAGATATCCAGTGTCTAGTTACTATTATTTCATTACTTTGGGCAGAGGCCATTTACGATTTGGGTCGGTCTTGTAACCGCACATTCGGTGAATATATGCAGACGAATGACTCTGTTAGTACCATTTCCCCAGGCTTAAATCCCTGCTGAATGAGAATTAGCCGAGAGTTGGATTGAACAATGAATCTTCGACATGATTGGATAAACCACGAAAGATTCACGCATTTTGGGATGGGTTGTGTTCACTCCTACCACGATGGAAACAGTACAGTTTTTCAATATTTACAATTTGCACTTCCAACAGCTAGTTTCTTTCATGAAATAATAAACATAGAGTCCATCCAAAACGATTGATATCAACTTATGTCCTGGAAATCGAGGAACAGATCATTTCTGGTTCCTGAAAAATAACTAAAAATTTTAGACAGTTATCAATTGATATAGGTAAAATATAACCTTCAATTGAGTTGAATTAGTAATTTCTTCAAAGCTGAAATACATATTTTTTGAGCGCTCGTTTTCCTTTAACGACTCAGCCCAAATGTCTGTAATTTTCAAATTTTAGGCGAAAATGGTCTCAAAACCGTTAGCACAATAACTTTCGAAAGGATTATCCTGGAGACTTGCAATTTTCAGGGTGAATTCGGTTTTCAAATGCCTCGGTTGGGAGCGTGAACCAGCCAAATCGTACAGGGTGTTCCATAAAATATGGCCATTCAAAATTTTTGTTCCTCAATATCTCAAAGAAAACGAAATCCATCTGAATGAAATATTGCAGCCATATGCGAGACGGTCATACTAAGGTCGTGAAAGATTTGTGGCCATAGTGTAAACAGAATCAAAAAAAATTCAACTGGAATATTGAAAAAAAAGAAACTTCATATTTCCATAAAAAAAGTTTTCGATTCGAATGAAATTCACTTTATAAATAACGATTGATACACTGAATGTTCGTGCAAAATTTTGTGTCCATAATATTAACACAACCATAGAAAATTCAATTGGAATATTAGAACGAAGAACCTTTATATTCCCATAAGAGAATATCCGATTCAAGTGAAATTTTTTTTGTGAACGAAGACTATCATACTGAATATTCATGCGAAATTTTGTTGCCATAGTGTCAACAGAACCATAGAAAATTCAATTAGAATATTGAAAAGAAGAAACTTCATATTTCCATAAAAAGAAAATCCGATTGGAGTGAAATTTATTTGTGCATGATGATGGATATACTGAATGTTAATATATATATCCTTCGAATGAGAGCTAACAAATACATAATACATGAAACAAAAAAGTCCCTAGCTGAGGTTGGTGCAAAACGGGGTACCATATATTCTGTCGTATGATACCAGAGCACAGGGAAAAACCTCAGTAGAAAAAACCTGCCTCTCGCCGTTTTTACAAAATTGAAACTTAAAACTATTCGAATAAATACCTTCAATATTCAGATACAAAATACGTTATTCTTGCTCTTGGTCCAGGAGGGTGTTTTAACTGAATGTTAATAAATGCCTGCTTGAATAAGACCACTCTCAATAATGGGGAAAAAGCTACAATATTCGTACTTGATCTAACACATCGTCTGAAGCGTAGCACGTAAATTTTAGAGTGAATCACTGTTCAACTGAACAGCAAAATTCTTTCTCTGATGCGTTGAATATCGTATGTCAATTTCTTTAACTTATATTTATGTTAATATTGTCGAGAAAAAAGTTAAGAATGCTGCGAAATGATAATGTAGCATAGATAATGACAATGATTGTCTCAGAATGAATATGAATCAAATACTATAATAAATTATATTTTTCCACACACACCTCAACCTTTACTATCATGTTCAGTTGCCAGTAAACACAGAGAAAAAATATTCTTCTGTCAGTTAAATGTAGAATTGACCATTTCATACTGCAACCAAACAATAAATGATTATCAACAGCTATCTTTGATTGAACAGTGAAATTTTTCATCATTGCTCGAATAAAATAATTTTATTGGAGCTTATTTCATTGAGTCAAACAGATAGTTATTCTCATAAATCAAAGTCTTCAACCATGGAAGCAAATCATTTTTAAGAATCCTTTATTTAATTATTCCAACCAAACAAGGTATCTCCCAAAAGCCATGAAAGTGTATAATTTTGAAGGATTGGTTCAAGTAATAGTTCATTTGAAGTGATCGTACTGTTTGAATTCATACAAGATTAGGGTCGAATATCAATTCAAACAAAATATACCTACCGTGAAATAAACTGATTTCTTCAGGCAAGTTCATTTTGGTAGCGCCAACTATATTATTATTGACGTGCGAATTTAACCTGATGGACGCTAAAAGTGACGCTTCTGTACCATCAAGATTTCAGATTGATCCAGAAATCTTTCTCGTTTGAACACGATGAATAACCACCCTCTTAGATTCGAGAAACGAACTCTTTATTTCATATAATATGCAAGGGTGCGACTTGGACAGTTAAGGTTTCTTTGGTGAAGGTGAATGTGATTATTGAAATTGTATTGTTTATTCGATAAAATGTGATTTCTTGTGAAGTGAAATGGATTCATACGACGACATACACAATAATGGATGTCTGCTGGTGGACTGGATGAGATCTTTACAATCCGAAAGGTAGGCTCTGAAATTTGCAGATTTATTTTTCTCCTGTTTTATTTCTGAATTATGATAATGTGAAGCCATAAATTATACTCTATTTCTTTGGTTTTAATGAGATTCAATTTTATGATTAGCTTACTTTATGTTGTGTTGATAATTGTATA
>JACDNR010000670.1:0-69947 GCA_013421045.1 Propylea japonica
CCCTAACACCCATAGTAGAGTCACTTTAAAGCGTCTTGTCAATTGCTTTATGGTGTTACTGCAGTTCTAGTTCAGCAAAGACCCTTGGCAGTGTGATCACAGGGCTCTCAGCTTGGCCTAGCTGTACGTGGTGGTGTATGTTTAAGATACTCCTCAGCACATACGTAGACAAACAGTATAACCTTTCCGTAAAACAGAGGGCTCACTTCCTGGGTTTAGAGATCCTCAGTCAAGGTTCATATATCCCAATGTCAGTGCCCTTTCTGATTTTGATCCATCAGTACACCATATGGATGGATTTTATCCAAGCGATTCAAAACTTATTGCACTAGGATGGTCAGCTGTGACCAACCGAATCTGCTAGGAAAATAATCATCATCATCATATATCCGGGTTTATAGCGCCCCATGCCTTCCGGTTTCTAATCTCCAAGCCTTCTATCTTGCCCAGTCCCGGATGTAAATTTCGTTCGGACATAGCTTTTTCTATTCCCTCAAACCATGTTCTTCTGGGCCTTCCTCTCTTTCTTCTTTCTGGTGGTGTCCATTCCACTATCATTTTTGGTAGACGCTCGTCGCCCTACATGCCCGTAACAAATTTTGTCTTCTTCTAAATTTCATCTATGATTTTTCTTTTGACTTGCATGATATGTCTGATTCTATCATTTCTGTTTTGTGTCCATTCTGGATTTTCCTGCAGATCGTCGCCAGAAATCCTCTCAAGGCCAAAAGTCCACGTTCTACACCCTTAGTTAACTGCTACGTCTCACACCCGAATAGCCCTATACCCCAAAGATGGAATTAAATATCTGATATTTTTCTTCCGCGATATGTTCTTGGACCACACAATATTGAGTTCAAAAATCCAATGAACCTTTTACTTTCAGTATTCTCTGCTCAATCTCAGTTTCTGTTCGGCCGACGTGATCAATTTGAGCACCCAGGTAAGTATAAAATATCATCTTGTCATACTGTAGTATAGTACGCAGAGCGAAGCTCATTGGTCATAGGGCAAAAAGGCGACATCATGTCAATCGACCATAATTTAATCTATTTCAATCAGAAAAATCCAAAATGATGATGGAAAAAGCCCAACTAAAAGCACGATAAATCTTCAATCCATGAGAAGTTCACGTCAACAACTATATCTGTGTAATTTACGATATTCGATATATTATGATGACCATTGCCACCCAGTAAAGTATCAAACTTTAAATCAATCATCATAAAGCCATGACGTACCGACAAATATTCTTCCAGATCAAACTTGACCTCAATCGAATGATTTTGAAGCTATACATCATTTGCTTGATTGACTTCTAATGAAGTTAATGTTTCCGAACTACAGGAATCACCTAAATCTAATTTGGTCGTGCATATTATGCAGTGAGCAAGGTGCATTGATGCAATTATATGGTAACTATTATGTGGACAAAAATCCAAAGTTGTGCATTGAAAGGGGGTATAATAGCGGCTCCTGACTATTATAATAATCGTTAGTGGTGATAGGACTTATTGATTCGGTTTCCTCCACGTGAATTACTGTTCGATAATTGTGCATTACATTGAGGCAATAAAGGGTTGTTAATCTCTTTTTAACTCTAACATAAAGAGTTTTCATGAAGGAATGAGTTTGTAACTTGTGGAGTGAGTTACAAAACCTAAGTTGTTACATATACATACTTCGAAGGCTGGTGGATGGTGGCTTTTGTTGGAATAAGTGTAATTTAACAAGTCTTTGTTTCTATTTGTCTGTATGTATATGTTATAATTCAAGTAATTTCGAAACTCGAATATTCTTCAATGGAAATAAACAGTGAAGATGGTATTTGAATCAAAGGAGATTCCAAAAGTTTGTTTCGAAATTTTTAATTCAAATTTGAGTCGATGAAAAAACTCAAAAGTCATGAAAGAGTGCTTTTGAGTGCTCGTTGGTTGGTTGAACAATAAGCTATTACCGCAAAATTTTATATAGGACTCGAGATTGTACTAAATATAGCTATGAATGTAAAATCTCAGCACAATCGGAATTTTAGTCTGGAAATTATTCACTAAATGATACAAATGTTAAAATCGAAAACTAAAAAATATAAAAATGCTATGGTTCTGATTCCAAAATCGTTTTGAATATTTGAAATATCATTGACTAGGCCAATTTACATACTCAACCTCGATTTCGTTTCAATCTATAGTTTTTTCTTGGGAAAATTGTGGAGTTTTTCGTTCGATATTACGATAGATTTTTTTATGAATGTATTTACGTAACTCCCACAAATTTTTGTGTACCTACTGCTTTCAATCAGGACCTATAATACTAACTGGACGTCGAACTTCCTAACTGTCACGTAGAAAAAAGTGAGGCAAATCGCCGCCATTTGCAGTTTGGAGTGAACCACAATATGTTGATGTTTGATGTTATGCCATATGTGCTCTAATTTTGATTGAAACACAGACGTTCCTTTGAAAGAATGATGAAAAACGAACTCTGTAAATTAGTGTTCTGTGAACACTGACATTTCGTTCTTTATCAATAATAATTTTTTTTCGATTCGTGTGATTAGTTATTAAAATAATGTACCATTATGATGATTATACACAATAGATTCCTCAAAACGGTATAACCTCGCTAATTCTAATATTTCAGTTCGTTGAAAAATTGACAACTCTCAAATTAGTCAATTTCACTCCAAACTGCAAATGGCCGCCGTTTGCCTCAAATTTTTGACATGTTCGCTATCTAGTTAGTATTATAAATCTATGCTTTCAATTGGTATCGAACATTTTGCTGTCAAATTTCAGCTCGATCAATTGACAGACTCTTATTATTCGAAAGAATGGAAAATCTAGAAAAAATTCAATTATACGGTTCTGATTGTGCGATTCTCTCAAAATTTTTTCAGGAACATTCAGTATAAGAATTTTCACCCTCAAAATAAATTTCACTTGGATCAAATGTTTAGTTTTGGAAATAATTGGATTTTTCTTATCAATATTCCGATTAAATTTCTTGGTTCTGTTATCACTATGGCCACAAAACTTCATAGAAGGCTATCTCATAAGTATTTTGCATGTTTGAGCAATTCAGCATTCAGCATGTTTCATTAATTTTGTATTCATTTCGATCGGTTTTGTTATCTCTTTGAGATATTAAGGAACGAAAGTTTTAAATGGCCATATTTTATGGAACACTCTGTACGATTTTTCTGGTTAACGAACTCAGCCGTGGCATTCAGTTCTTAGGACAATCCTTTAGAGAATTATCGAGTTTACGGACGGCCATTCATAATTGAATTTGACGACGAATTCATCATCAGTAGGTGAACCTCATCGCTTGAAAATTGCAGACATTTGGGAAAACGACATGGCACTCATCTAAGTAGAACGAGCTCCCAAAATTTGAGAAAAGCCCTGAGCAGGAGCTCGGTTAAGTGCCTTAGCTAGTCAAATCGTACAGGGTGTTCCATAAAATATGGCCATATTTCCATAACTGAATATCCGATTCGAGTGAAATTCATTTTAGAATGAAGACTGATATACTGAAGGTTCATGCAAAATTTCAAGGAGATAGCATCATCACAACCATAGAATTTAATTTTTGTAATTATTTATTTTTTGACATATTTCATTTTTTGAATGATTTTCTGAATATAATTCCGATTATGTTGAGATTCTACATTTATATATTTTGTATCAATCTCAAAACCCATATAAAATTTTGAGGTAATAGTCTTATTGCTCCACCAAAGAACAAGCGGTCAAAAGCCCGTGCTCAGGGCTTTTCTTAAATTTATATACCTACTGGAAAATCTTTCTCATACTCAACTGAAAAATATGGCGATCAAATGTAGTTCGATTCATACTGAAATATCGGGTAGAAATCTAACTCATAACCAGATCAGAAAGATAATTTCAAAATGAACGGTCAACATTCATCAAACAAAATCCAAATAGAGACATCGTGTAAGAACTCCGTACAAAGAGAAGCAACATGGTGCAGACTCCACAGGTGTATATATTTTGCGATGTGAACGTTGGCACATCGAATAAAACCCAAGGGTTGGGTAATAATGCGGCCAAAAGCAATGGCTTGTGACCCCAGGAGTCATAAATATCCTGGAAGTCTTCTGGAGTGCGTCCCGCTTAGCAGTGGGGGCAGTCAAGAGTTTGCTTGTCTTGACTGTATATCTTTTTCGATACGAGGAGGGTTCCCGATTTTGTAGTCGTACATGTTGATTTCTTTTCTATTGCGTAATGATGTGAATAGTGCTTTTTGATTCCGATTTGAAATTTGTTGAAGTGAACATTTTTACTTTATAGTATTCTTTTACTGATAACTGAAGAAATACCTTTATTCTGACTGGAAAAGAATACTAGAAAATATACCAGCTACACTGATCCAAAAAACAGATTGTTAATGTTCCGATAAATATACGTATAGTCCGATCACGAAAGTTAAAATTGTAGGTATAATGTTGCTTATTTTCTTGTCAGATTGATACGCAATGTTGTCAATGTTAGTTTCTCTATATAACGTTGCAAGTCATTCTATCTTACTTTATGACAGCAAATACTGCCAACTTCAGATAAATAAACAAACGCCTACTATGCGCTCGAACTTTCGTGAAAATGTCTCGGTTAAGTTCGTTAACCAGCCTAATCGTACAGGGTGTTCCATATATATGGTCATCCAAAATTTTTGTTCCTCAATATCTCCGACAAAACGAAACCCATCGAAATAAAATGTTTGTGCCATAAGTAAGAAGCTCATAATAAGCCTCATACAATATTTTGTTGCAAGGGCGTAGCAAGGGGGGGGGTTTTGGGGGTTCAAACCCCCCCCGAAATGTTTCAGAGTTATTTTTTGTTGCAAAAATAATCTTTCATTTTGCACTTAAACCAACTTATCTTCGAAAATCTAGTTAAAAGTATTCATATTACTATGAATTCTTGAAAACAACAAAATATACTTGCTACCGAAAGCGACCCTCACAATTTCCGGCAGCTACAAAGTCAATTGCCAAAATTTCAAAACCCCCCCCGAATTAATTCCTGGCTACGCCCTTGTTTTGTTGTAATAGTGTCAACAAAATCATAGAAAATTTATTGGAATTAACAGAAGAATCTTTATATTTTCCTAACAAGACATTCGATTCAGGTGAAATATTTTGTGAATGGAGACTGAAATACTGAATTTTCATCGAATATTTCAAGAGGAACCATAGAATTCAATTTTTTTAATTATTGATTTTTTACATATTTAATTTTTTGAATTATTTCCAGAATACTATTTCGATCGTGTTGAGATTTTGCATTCATATACTTAGCATGTATCTCAAGCCTTACACAAAATTTTGAGGTAATAGCATTATTGCTTCACCAATAAACGAGCGCTAAAAAACACTTGACCAGAGCTTCTCTCTCAAATTTTCCTATGAGAAAGGACCCCGCACATTTTGTATGAGAATTGGCTTCCGGTGGATTTGGCTGAAAATTTGATATGATGTTCTACTAATCCTTCTGATCAAATGTCTCTACAGTCACGAAGCTGAAAAATGCATACTTCTTGGAGTTTTTTAGCGATTTTTTGTATCCATTATGGCTTACGTATTACCGTTCACACAGAAATGTTTGAGAATATTTCGTGATTATTGAAAGCAGATTCTGTCAATTCGAAATATTTTCAAACATTCTGTGTGAACGGTAATACGTAAGCCATAATGGATACAAAAAATCGCTAAAAACTCCTAAAAGTATGCATTTTTCAGCTTCGTGACTGTGGAGATATTTGATCAGAAGGATTTGTAGAACATCATATCAAATTTTCAGCCAAATCCACAGGGAGCAAATTCCCATAATACGTAAGCCATAATGGATACAAAAAATCGCTAAAAACTCCTAGAAGTATGCATTTTCAGCTTCGTGACTGTGGAGACATTTGATCAGAAGGATTTGTAGAACATCATATCAAATTTTCAGCCAAATCCACAGGGAGCAAATTCCCATAATACGTAAGCCATAATGGATAAAAAAAAAAATCGCTAAAAACTCCAAGAAGTATGCATTTTTCAGCTTCGTGAATATTTAGACATTGATCAGAGGGATTAGTAGAACATCATATCAAATTTTCAGCCAAATCCACCGGGAGCCAATTCCCATACAAAATTTGCGGGGTCCTTTCGTCTGGAATATCAAAATTCTTCAGGACAATTACAAATACAATTTCCTAACGCTTTGCATAAAGATAAATTTAAAATTGAACCAATCGGCAGAAATCTCGAAATTAGGAGGAAGTTATGCGACAGCTTCCTGGGGTATTCGAACATCCACGTTACCATCTTCATGATCCCCAGATAATTTCAGAGTATGAGCCTGAAAAAATCTAGGAAGATTTATACGTCTTCTGATTCACATTCACGTAACAGCTCCAGATGTCGAAACTATTCCGTTTCTGAATACCAGAGGTCCTTAAAACCATGTCAATTACACCAAAGAAAATGTCAATTTATTGTACCCACTTCTGTCTGGCAGTAAATAACTTTGGGGCATGTTTTGTTCTTCTTTACTAGACAGACCATCGCTTCCGCCAAGATTATTCGGAAAGAATTGGATCATTTCCTTTTGTTTGTACTGGGGAGTGTAAGAATTCGTGTTTATTATTAGATGCGAGTTTTGATTGGATCTATCAACAGATGAAGAGTACTCTTCTCAGTGTGTTGAGAATATTTTTTCGAATCTATGGTGACTGACATAATCTAAGTTCTGGAATGGAATTAAAAGAAGTTGTTCAAAAATTTGTAAGAATGTACACTGAACTTTTCCTATAAGGAACGTCTGTATAACGAATTTCTCCGAAATTTTTCCGGACGTACGTAATAAATACCGACCTTAAACTAAATCATTACGACAGGCAGAGAGATCCTTCTGAAACAGTTTTTAATACACCCCTGGCTGTTTGGTTTCAATCTAACCATTACGCAACTGTAAAAAGTTTTGCGAAAATCTCTAAAAGACAGTGATTAAGTTTGAATGATAACTTAAATTTATCAGTGAAGTCGATCTCTTCATTTTCCGACTATAGAAACAAATTTTCTTCTGTATAACGAAATTCCTTCATAACGATTTTTCTTTGCGGATTTAGCACTTTCGTTCTAGGGAAGTTCCAATGTATATAAACACACAATTGAAACGATCAAAACACAAGTTTAATGCTAAGAAAAAATTTATTTACAGCGTCAATAGTAACAATCGAAATTAAGACACTAAATGAACGATTGAAAACATGATTTCAAATAAATATGGTGTTTTATTAATCGTTTTTCAAATTTCTTGGATTAAATCAATATAATAAGACTGTCAAATAATCCTAAAAATCAAGAAATTGATGAAACGATTACCTAATGAAACATCATATTAGTTTGAAGTCGTGTTTTTAATGATTATTTGACACTACGAATAAATTCATCTGAGACCCTGTTTCACTACTTGCTGATGACTTATCGATAGCTATCTGGGAGATTTCATTGAAGTTATCAACTTTTATTCATTAGAATCGCAGATTTTTAGATCAGATAAATATTCTTTTCTCTTTATGAACATGATAGTCCATATCAAGAACCTGATATTTCCATGTGATAAATGCAGAAAATTAATTTATTTCAAAGATATCTGTCAAAAAGCAAAAGATAGAACAGAACCTTATTTTTTATACAACGTGTCTGAATAAAATAAAGATATTCACGATTATTGAAAGATCATTTGTACCCGCTACGATTTTGCTTCAGGCTGAGGATAAATATAATTTTCATTTAAATTTATTTTTCAATCGGAGTAAATATCAGTAAAAATGTAATTGCAGGAATATTCATAATTATGCCACTCGCAATTGCTCAAGAACTAATTGGTTCACTCTTCACAATTGAAAAGAGATGGAACAATTTAAATCCAGGATATTTCGACACCGCTTTGGCAGCTTAAAACATCTGTTATTAATACTGTCGACCCTTAAATCCCCTGTGAGAATATTTCTCTCCCCTCAAGTTGAACAGTGAGTAGAAGTTGATCGTTAACTACTTTTCATATGCCATTAATAGGCTCTAAAATTATATGACTATAAATAGTACCACTGAACTAATTGAATGATGGGTTAGTTACTTAAAAGTAGATATAATTTCACGTACATAAATGTCATAACTGATTCTTCAATTTGCAATAAAATATTTTGAAAATGAATGCAAATTATGTGTTTTAGTTATTGTTAAAAAAATGCGAAATTGTAAATGCCCATTTTCTTGAGAGGACCAATGAATAGAAGATTTATCATCAACTACTGAATGTAATGATTTTGCTATTCGTTATAAAGGGTTTTCCAATAAGAGGTTTTATTTTGAATAGCCCGCTATTTCGGTAGGTGTCACGTTTGAAGCTGTAATTTTTGACATTTGACACGTAGAAACTACGCCTTTGATAAAATGGAACGATACACGCTTCAAGATCGCATTGAAATTAAGATTCACTATAAAAATGGTGAAAATTTGGCAGAGACGGTTCGTAAAACTCGAACATTTTTGGGTCGTCGTGAAGCACCTTGTCGGACCGCAAAAAAAATTGGTGAAAAAATACGAGCTGTTGAGACAAGTTAGTGATGTGAAGATTAAAACCCACGCACGTCGCTCAAGAACAGCCGAGAATATTGCTGCTGTAGCCGAAAGTGAAGAAGAAAACCCAGGTTTGTCTATTCCTCGTCGTTCTTTGGAATTAGGCATTCCACAATTCCGAAATTGGATAGTATGATCGTTTACGTTTACGTTTACCTTCAACAAGACGGCGCTACGTGCTACACAAGCAACGAAATCATTGATCTTTTGCGGGAAAAGTTTGCGGACTGTGTTATCTCTCGAAGAGGGGATTACAATTGGCCACCGAGATCTTGTGATTTAACACCTTTCCAATTCTTCCTTTGGGGCAGGGTGAAAAAGAAGGTCTACGCCAATAGCCCAGAGTCGATTCAAGACCTCAAAGATGGAATTCGTGAGGCTATCGAGGACATAGGGCAGCCACTTTGCGATTTGGTTATGGAAAATTTCATTAAAAGGATATGGTCCTGTAAGCGTGGTGATCATTTGTCTGATGTTATATTCCATTATTAACGGCATTTTTCTTTGAATATCAAAATAACACCTCTTATTGGAAAACCCGTTATATTGATTTTTTTCTGGTTTGAACAATAAAGAAATCCCTATATTGACCAACATTAGTCAAAGCGTGAGAAATGTCCACAATATCACATCCGTACTTGATGCGTCTACAGAGGGCTCTCACTGAGTTTCTTAAGTTCATCAGTGAGTGCTTAATAGCTATTTATGATATGACTGTTAAAAGTGACGTTTTATTTTTGTGAGTGAAAAAATTTGTGGAATGAGTGAAGCGAATTGAACAATTTCACTAACAAAATAAAATCAATTTTAACACAAATACCATACAACGTTTTTTGTACAACTGCCCTATTTTTGATAATGAAATGGGCGAATTCGCAATGACAATAAACTTCAAAATGATATGAGTGTTTGAAGTGACGTTAATTGTTTGCTGTCATTAAAAGTGTCACTTTTGATGACAGTTATACAAAAACACATTCATTCTAAAAATTCGTGAATTTTCTCAGCAGGGGCACCCGCAACACTCTGTAGTTTAATGATTGACTACTATTTCGTCAAGCCCAAGTACCCCCAATAAACACATGTTCAGAACCAGTACGATTAATGCCCATCATAATCCCATTTAAATTCTTACATAGTCACAACAACAATAATTACTCCGGAATAAGATATAATTTAGACCTATGTTTATTCATAACAACAATTACAAGATAGTTGACTCGTGCAAAAAATGCGAGCCGACGAATGGCTTTTTACATCTTGAATTAATCATTTTTCAATTACTTTCCTTATAATGCATATTGTTGGATGAATATTTACAATGTAACAGCTACCTATTACCGTGTGAAATTACGATCTAAGGTTCATGTAACAGCTATATGGTGATCAAGTCGTCGTTGGATGATGGTGAGCATACGCGTCAAGATCAGAAGATTTATTTCTGTTGTTAGTATGGCATTAGTGGGTTGCGTAGAATACTTGAATTTGTACTACTGTTTATCTCATTATTTTATCTTTAGATATGAGTAATAATGCATATGCAATGGCATATTCAACAGAGTGAAACGGGAAATATGATTCTACATATTTTAGATAGAATAAAACTCTGCAACTGCATGATTGTCACTTTCAAATGAAAATATCCATTTTTAATGGCAAAACATAACTACATATTCAATCAATCGGAAATAAGGCTTTATTTATACAGGGTGTCTGTAAACAAAGGCCAGGGACTTTGGGAGATGATTCCTCGATGAAAATAAGAAGGGGTAGTTCATATATACTTTTTTCGACATCGACCCCCCTTCCAAGATACAGCCTTTGAGGGCGATGACGAGTTGACAGATTTTAATTAAAACTACACATAATATGATTCATTAAGTAGATGTTACTCACACAATTTTTTTTGATCCCATAACTTCATTATTAGGGGTTGAAAATAACAACCACAATGAATTTCCTTCAAAAATTGTTTTTCTGGGATAAAATTTCGAAAAAAATTCTCTTATGGTTTGCCATTCAATTCTGGAGAAAAAACTCTCCTGCAAAATTTCGATACATTCGATACTTTTCTCGGAAAAAATAAAAACTGACAAGCAGCTATGATCACTGTTCATTCGATTTCATCTTATAAGTGTTTCGTAGAATGAATATTTCAAGATATTGTATGTCTATGACGAAGATAAAGACATTGTATAAATCTTTCTGTAGGTTGAATTACTAATTGCCAGAAGAAAATTATATCCGTAATATTTTTATTTCACAATTTGAACTTTCTTTCGATTAATAAGCATAATTGACAAATAGTTATTTTGTATCTAGTGCGCGAAATGCTACTTTGGTGATCGAGAACTGATTTTTTTAACGAGGCGCAGCCGAGTTAAAAAAATAGTCGAGATCACCAAAGTATTTCGCGCATGAGATGCAAACAAAATTTTTTCTACAAACGCTTAGCTTAATATGAAAAAAAATATTGAACTGGTTTGAACTGTTTTTTCCAAATCAAGTAATTAGGTATTATAACTATGGGCAATATATTCTATGTTGAAAGCAACACTCAATGTTAAAGAAAACGTGGATTTCAAGAAATTTACCAAGTTAAAATATAAAAATCCCATATAGTTTACATGCAGTGTGCGAAGTAAGTATTTCGCACACTACTTCGCGCGCACGGTGTCATAGTAACAAAGGAAAATGAAAAAAAGAGTCACTTCGCATATTCTTGCCAATGCGCGAACCTTGTCATTTTTTGACGTTTGTAGAAAAAAGAATTTTGAGCGTAAACAATATCTTCAAATATTCATTTTATGGAACATACGATGAAATGGAATGAACCGTGATCATAACAACTTGTAAGTTTTTATTTTTTCCGAATAGTATCGACTGTACCTATCAATATTTTGCAAGAGACTTTTTCTCCAGAATTGAATGGAAAACCATAAGAGAATTTTATCTTTCGAAAATCTAACCCACGAAAACAATTTTTGAAGGAAAATCATAATGGGTACTTCTGAATAATTTTCCAAAAAAAATTTAGTACCTCATATACACCTTGTTCTTTTTCAATTTGAAATAAACCCTATAGAAAAAACACCCGTTCGAATTACAGATCCCATACCACATGCCCATATCAAACTCAAATAACCCACAAAAAATGCAAGATTATGCTGGAAGACAACTTGAAAAAAGTAATCTCAATATGAGGTTGATGACCACCTCAACGCATTTTGTGGCAGAATAAATCATTCCCTGTTTTTTCCAAGAACCGTTAATTGCTATATTGATCACTATCGCTGTAATTCTTTCGCAAATTAGTGGCGAAAATAGTCTACATCTCGACGAACCTGAATTAATATCCTAATTAGTAGTATGGTGGAATGTTAATAATCAACCCGCCCATCTGTTGGCTAACAACTGGTCATCAACCAATAGCAGTAGTCAAGAATATTGCAATGTGTATTACACGATTACACTCAATATCTAATACCGACCATGCTCTTCGGATCATGCTGTGAAGAGGAGAGCTGCCATCTATTTTATTGCAAAGCCTTCTATTTGTTATTATAAATGATGAGGAAGAAATGAGATAGTAACGGAATTGTATCATGTAATATAACAACTAGGTACTTTGGATGCAAAATGTCAATTTTGGTGAAGAAAGAAGATGATGAGATTCTTGGATCTGAGTTCAAAAAAATGAAGTAATAAAAAGCATTGGTTTTTGAAGACAAAATGAATTAAGAATTCCTTCAAATTGGGTCCACTGTCAACACCTCATAAAATAATTTTGTAAAAACGAAAGCAATTCCACTAATATGCTGGGCATCTATTGAAAACTTCAAGGACATTAATTGAGATGCGATTATGTTATTGGTGCCATTTCTATTTTTGTTCCTTCGATTAGAATTCACCAGTCTTTATCGTTAGATACTTCTTCAAATATTTTTCACTTTTGAGTTTTGACAGTTCTCGAAAATCAATAAATTTCGATCCATCCTTGTGAATTAAAACATGCTGAGTCCTATCCATGGGAGATAAAAGATTTGTAAATCATCGCTTGGCAGGCCACACTTGTTTAAAACACCCTTCTGGCCAAAGAGCAAATAATTGAAGGTACAGTGGAACTTCTCTATAACGCAAGCGCTAAATCCGCAAAAAATTCGCTATAAAGAATATTCGTCATGGAGAAAATTCACTTCCTTTTAGACATTTTCGCACAAATTGCACACTAGCGTAATGGTTAGATTGAAACCAAACAGCCAGGGGTGTATTTAAAACTGTTTCAGAAGGATCTCTCTGCCCGCCGTAATGATTTAGTTAAAAGTCAGAATTTATTACCCACCCTTACATCTTCTTACCAATACCCATTCAACAAGTGATGTTCTTTGAATATTTCGTTATAGAGAGAACTTACTTCGTTTGAGAGGGTTTTCTTAACATGGAATTTGTATTCAAGGTGCAATGTCTTGTACGAAATTTGTTATACAGAGAAATTCGTTTTACAGACGTTCGTTTTAGGGAAGTTTCACTGTATTTTGTTTTGTGTTTCTATTTTGTGAAAAGACTAGACAGGGTTTTTTCTACTGAGGTTTTTCCTCAACCTTTGATATCATACGTAAAATAGTATGGAACTTTGTTTTGCACTACCCTCTGCTAGGAATTTTGTTGTTTTAAGTATTGTATTATGTGAGCTCTTGATTCAGTAAATTTTTGATCAAAACACCAAACGAAAATGATTCAATTACATGAAATCGAATATCTTCATTCTACACAAAAGAAAAATAGGATATGACACATTAATAACGTACTACCCAAAAAGACATTGTATTCGCTTAGTGAGTGTATCATCTTCCTTTGTCAGGTAGTAGGGAAGCTGACTATTCCTGAAGTTTACGATCTGTAGATATACAGGCCAATTCGCACCCCATATCTGTCTGATAAAGATAAATAAAGAATATTTATTGCTTAACCAGAGATTTTAGCTTCTTTTTTCAACCCCAATAGAAGTTTTTTTAACCTTTAAAACCTTTTTCGTGTGAATGGATTTTTGTATTTGGTATCTCAATAAACTGTTTCAAAAGCCGCAATTGTATATTTGAAGGAGCCATTCTGTGGTATATTTCGAACGAAACAACGTTATATATTCTTTTGAATTGAGAGCTAACAAAATACAATACCTACATGAAACAAAAAAGTCCCTAGCTGAGGTTGGTGCAAAACGGGGTACCATACTATTCGGGCGTATGATACCAGAGCACAGGAAAAAACCTCAGTAGAAAAAACCCTGTCTCGCCGATTTTACAAAATTGAAACTTAAAACTATTCGAATAAATACCTTCAATATTTAGATACGAATACTTAATTCTTGCTTTTGGGCTCGGAGGGTGTTTTAAACCAGGTTTAGCATTCCTAGTGATGATTTTTCGAATCTCCTGTTATTATAAGGCGGCTACAGGACCCTATTGAAGGGTAATCATCTCCCATAGATTTATAGTGGTATTTCATCCTAAATATCGAATTCAATTTCGGAAGAATGATAAAAAGACGTGTGACAAACTAATGTCAAAATGAAGGAAGCTGAATTATTTTTCTCTGACAAAAAACAAAATAACAAAACAGAAATCAATTGTAATAATTAATAGTTACCCAAGAAACTTTTACAATTGTTTCATATCAAATTGCATATCTAGAATACGTCATTTGAATATATTCAGTATATAATTTTGTTTTTTTTTTCAGTTCAAATTCAAGAAAATTAATAAACTAAAATACCGCGGTATGCGCAAAGCGCCGAATCTTTCTACATTCGGGGCATACCAAATTTCCAAAATCAATGTAATCCACATAATACTAGTCATTCAACAAAACATAAAATTGTACATTTCTCGTTTTGAATTCCCTCGAAAAATATTAATGGGCGGTAAAAAAAAATAATTTTACTGTCGATGAAGCGATGAAACCATGGCTTGCCAGGATTG
This sequence comes from Propylea japonica, assembly GCA_013421045.1. Lineage (NCBI taxonomy): Eukaryota > Metazoa > Arthropoda > Insecta > Coleoptera > Coccinellidae > Propylea > Propylea japonica. The sequence goes on from JACDNR010000670.1 coordinate 14,632, forward strand.
AGACATTAAATGCAGATTCATTCAGCCCTCCCTTCCTATGAATACATTTTCCCAGAGAGATTACCCTGAAGCCAAAGAGATTTCCATAATTATGGGTCAATTAATGCAAGAACTCGGGCACGGTGAGTTTGTAGCGGCCTTGTGATCTTGATACAAGTCAAGATGGCGATTATTTTACCCGAAGAATCAGCGTTTTGTGCTCTTCAGTGATATTCGAAACGAGTGACATATCGTCATATTTTTCCGAAATATTCAGAATTTGTCAATATAATTGATCTGAAATTTTGAAGTCAACACTAATTCGAAGCAGTACGAGAAATTTGTGAGAGTTTAATACAACAATAGTTTATCGTAATATCGAAAAAAATTTAGATAAAGCCCTGAGTAGGTGCTTTTGAGAGTCCGTTTATTGGTGGAGCAATAATAGTATGACTTCGAATTTTTATGGGACTTGATATTCATGCTTAGTATATGAATGCAAAATCTCAACACGATCGGAATTAAATTCTGGAAAATATTAAAAGATGAATAAAGTAAAAAATCAATAAAATAAAAATTAAATTCTATGGTTTAGATGCTGCGATACTCTTGAAATTTTGCATAAACCTTCAGTATATTAATCTTCATTCACACAATAAATTTCATTCGAATCGGATATTTTATTATGGAAATATAAGAATTCTTCTTTGAATATTCCAATTGACATTTCTATGGTTTGGTTAACCCTATGGCAAAAAATTTTGCATGAGGTTTATTATGAGTATCTTGCATGTGGTCGCAAAATTTCATTCCGATTGGTTTCGTGTTGTCTGAGATATAGAGGAAAAAAATGTTGAATGCCCATATTTTACGGAACACCTTGTACGATTCGGCTGTTTAACGAACTTAACTGAGGCACTTGATCACCGAACTCATCCTGATAATTTCAAGACTCTAGGACAATCCCTTCGAAAGTTATCGTGCCTACGGCCGGCCGGACGGCCCTACGAACATAATTCAATTTGACCATTCGTCATCAGGGAGTCGAACCCTATAATTTAAAACTATTTTCGGTTCAAAACTTGAAAATTACAGACATTTGGGCAACACGATAGTACCTACTCGTTTAAGTAAAACGAACGCTTAATGAAAATTAAATTTCTCAAAATACACTCACGAGTCCCAAAATAAAGACATTTTTTTGTTCCCCTAATTGTGCCGGTGTGTGTAGTTCTTAACGGAAAGCAGGTAAGGTTTTTTTTTGACGAGTAAACAAAATTCTATATCTGGAAATCTGCTAGTACAAAGATACTATTATCAGACGTGTTGCGTACACTTTCGGCAACAGTGAAGAACCACTATCAAGTTTATGAATTATAGCGATTTGTGATAAAAATCATTCAAATTTTTGACAACTTAACTAACTGTCAGCCGTTATATCGTTGCTCGAATTTAGATTTATTAAAATCACACTCATTTCCTGGCCTTGTCGTGTTTCTTATCTGTGCGTTCTTTTTTCACATCTTGAATATGGTGCCCCGTCTACATTATCTTTTCTGAAACTGAGTAAAACAAAGTCTTTATTGTTTCATATTTACAACAATGATTTTGTTACTCAAAAAAATATATTCGTCAAATTTTGCGTACGTTACAAGGCCCTACAACGAAACAAAACATATTTTCTATCGAATTAAACCCCTAATAGCCACTTATTCAACCACCCTACTACCGTATAACTGTTACCATAAAAAATATTCACATTCTGACTAAACCCCATAAATAATCCAACGGATCTCCCATAGCCCACTTCGCGCACAATCTTAACCCCATAAATTAGGAAACCCTTATGTTTTTTGTCAAATATCCGATTCATGGGGTTGAATACCTGAATTCTTCTGGCAGCATTCTCAGGCGGCGCGACAAGGGTTGATATTAACATGTCCACGTTGTTTTTACCTGAAGAAAGGTAGACGCTGTGGCTTGTAAGTGTCCCATGCACCATGGGTAGGCCCATTGTGGCTGGTAATCTAAATGGGGGCAACTTTAGCTCCTATACTTTACGATGTGCGAAGGAATCGTCACCCCCTTCTGTTGTAGGGAAAGATATCGACATTATTTATGGTATTATCTGTGAGCTGTGTGTTTTGGGTGAGTTTTAATGTTGAGGTTGTTTTTTTATTGGGATTATGAGTGAGTTTTTACGATTCAGTGATTTTTGATAATAAGAGGGGTTTGAATGAATTGAATTGGTGTATGTTTTTCGGGAAGGTGACTTTGTGTGTATTTCTCCGAAAGTTTCCCAGATATACACGGTATATTTATAAATTTTTAGTTTCAACTAAAGTAAAAAAGATTAAATTCTCTACTTAGCGATTTATCTTGAGGAAGTATCAATGACAGCCAAGTAAAACGAATACACAGAAACACTGGCGCAGCCAGGGGGGGGGGGCTTTGGGGCTGCAGCCCCTCCCCCAAAGATTAATATCTTCGTTATTTCTTTCTTCTTTATTTTTTTGCAAATTTCGTTATTTTTGTATCATCAAAAATTGTTCAGTTCAGCCCCCCCAAAACAAAATCCTGGCTGCGCCACTGCACAGAAACGAAAACAAGTGGCAAGTGTCCTACTGTTTGAAAGAGGATGATGGTATAATCTAAAAGAAAAATGGCTCATTTGGGAGGAATTTGAAAATCACGTCTAGTACCGAATGCTTAAAATGAAAACCATGAGAATACGGTTAAAACAAATTATCAAAATATCGAGAGGAAAGACAAATGAAGAAAGCTTTAGGTCTACTGTGAAACATAAGGGCTACAATAATTTCAGCCTTTTAATCAAAACAAATTATTATCAAAAACTAGAATTTTTTCAAACAATTCCAAATGCTTGTCAAATATCAAGTACAACAATGAAGTTTCGTAGGTATAGCCTAAATAAGATAAGAGATGAAGAAGATTGGTATATTAAGGAGTTACACCAACTCAATTTGAGCAACAAATCAATGATATGTAAAATTGTTGATGAGTTAATGTGAATGTTTGCCTCATTCGATACTTTCATAGAAAAAAAACAGTATCACATATAATTTCACATAGGTTAAGCCTCATAAACAGAAATTTAATACGAAAATATGAGTTTTGAAAACACTAAATCAATATATCAGAAGAATCCAGTAGATCTAAGATCGTCTAAAACGCGAATGAAGATCAACTGTGTTATTAGAGCATTAAAAATTTTTCTCAAAATCTAGTTCATACATGAATTCAATGCTTTAATCACTAGGTACGTATTGATATCTGAGCTTTCATTATACCTTGAATTTTCTGTCTCTAATTTGATCATGCATCATTGAACGCACTACAGAAAGTTTAATTTCTGTAAGCTCTCAGTTCATTACTGTGGTCTTATCATTCACAAAAATTGAATTTATACATGCTCAGTCCATCGATGGGAGATGATTACCCTTAAGTACGGTTCTGTAGCGGTCTTAGAAGAACAGAAGATCCGAAAAATCATTGCTTGGAATGTCAAATATGGTTCAGAATACCTCTTGAACAGAGAGCAAAGCATTGAAGGTTTTTTATTTCAAGTTTCAATTTGTAAGAACGGCGAGACAGAGTTTTCTTACTAATGGGTAGATTACATTGAAAAACTTTACAAGCTGCTACTGAGCGAATGTAGAAGCGAGTGAATTAGATTGTGAGATTGTGATGACGCACAAAACTGTCTACTTGCTGAGTAGCCAACAATCTAGCGATCAACGAGAGTTTGATGTTTGTATAGTTGTCAAGGATCTAAGATAAATGTCAAATACGTTCTCAAAATTTCAAATTTAAGAACCAGGAAACACCAAGTAGATGAGACACACAGATTGTTTAGCAGCAACTGTGATTACACACAGCTTGTTTACATTCCAACAAGCCAAAACGCCAGCGATTTAGCGTGTAAAGTAGCCTAGCTTTCAACTTTAGTCGCAGCTTTTTTACAGTCAGATTGTTGGCTTGTGAACACAATTACACTAAGCGAATTTGCAATTAGCTACTGAATTTGCTCAGTAGCAGCTTGTAAAGTATCTCAATGTAATCGACCCATAAGGGTATCATACTTAGTAGTAAGGTACCCTGTTTTGAACTAACCTCAGCCAGAGATTTTTCCTTTTACGTATTGTATTATATATGCTCTTGATTCGAAAGAATACAAATATTTCCCCCGTATGAAGAAAAAGAATCACAGCCCTCCACAAAGAAAATAATTCGATTCAAAGGACCAATAAACTCCCAGCACCAGTTGCAAAACGAACATATCTTCGCCGATCGCCCAAATCGTCCATTAGCTGCATCGGCAACCTTCGATCTGGAGTTCAGCCATCTAACCTGAAGATAAAACATAAACACCACGTCCGTTCGATGCCAGCAGCGTTCAGATCGAGTCCTCGCAGTTCGAGCGTTTAACACCGACCAGACCGTCCTTCCACTTGCAGTGAACAATATAATTTGCTTTTGATACGTATCTTGATTCAGATGTAAAGGAGCGTACACACAATTACTTGCGAAGTTTGGCGAATGAGATAATAATAGTGTGTTGCCACCCCGGGCATTCATCTTCGGTTAAAAATCCACTACGCCTCTAATATTCTCGCCTGCCAACGAAGTGAGTGCGCTCTGCTCACAAATGAAGTCATTTATAATTTTGACTGTGGTTGTATGCGGTTGGGCAGACCGGGCTGAGTTGAATGTTTTGTTTTTCGATTATTGATTTTTTCACTGATCGTACCTCAAAGTGTAATGAACGCCTCTGGAGTGGTAATTGTCGAACAATGGGGGATAATTCATGGGAAATAAAGAAGGGATTGTGAGTTGAACTTGACCTTATGAGAAAATTTCACTCGCAGTGTCAATAGTAATTTTTGTATCTAGTGCGCGAAATGCTACTTTGGTGATCGAGAACTGATTTTTTTACGAGGCGCAGCCGAGTTAAAAAAATAGTCGAGATCACCAAAGTATTTCGCTCATGAGATGCAAACAAAATTTTTTCTACAAACGCTTAGCTCAATATGAAAAAATAACTATTATGAGGATTTTAATGGTGACAAGATCCTTCTATTACAACTGTGACAAAACTCAAGTTGACATATGAGAAGTATTTGGAAAAATTGTCATTGTATATTTATTGATGAACATTGCTTCAATTGATGTAATGAAAGTAGATTTTGCCCTCGATTGCCAAGTATACCCAAATTTGTTAGTTAACATATAAAAATCCCATATAGTTTACATGCAGTGTGCGAAGTAAGTATTTCGCACACTACTTCGCGCACGGTGACATAGTAACAAAGGAAAATGAAAAAAAGGGTCACTTCGCATATTCTTGCCAATGCGCGAACCTTGTCATTTTTTGACGTTTGTAGAAAAGGTGATTTTTGTCAATGATACTCCTCGATAGTCAGATACAACAATTTAAGAACAATTCTGGTGTTGTAAGTGATAATTGTCACCATCCTTTTCTATAGCCAGTGACACCAACAGAGTGAATGCGCCATTCACAAATGAAGTCATTTATAACTTTTGACTGTGGTTGTATGCGGTTGGGCAGACTGGGAAGAGTTGAATGTTTTGTTTTTTCGATTATTGATTTTTTCACTGATCGTACCTCAAAGTGTAATGAACGCCTTTGGAGTGGTAATTGTGGAACAATGGGGGATAATTCATGGGAAATAAAGAATTGTGAGTTGAACTGACCTTATGAGAAAATTTCACTCGCAGTGTCAAAGGCGATTTTTGTCGCCGATATTTCTCGATAGGCAGTTACAAGAATTTAAGAACAATTATGGTGTTGTAGGTGATTTTTGTCACCTTTCTTTTTATAGTCAGTGGCACCAACAGTCCAACAGATTGGAATGCGCCATTCGCAAATGAAGTCATTTATAACTTTTGACTGTGGTTGTATGCGTTTGGGCAGACCGGGCAGAGTTGAATGTTTCGTTTTTTCGATTATTGATTTTTTCACTGATCGTACCTCAAAGTGTAATGAACGCCTCTGGAGTGGTAATTGTGGAAAAATGGGTGGATAATCATGGGAAATAAGTAAGGGATTGTGAGTTGAACTTGACCTTATGAGAAAAATTCCGATACTTCTCGATAGTCAGATACAACAATTTGAGAACAATTATGGTATTGTAGGTGATTCTTGTCACCATAGATTTACTATAGTCAATAAGACCAACAGAGTTAGTGCGCGACTCGCAGGTGAAGTCATTTTCATTATAACTAGAGACCGGATTATATGCTATTGAATCTTTGAGACATCTTCAGCGGTATTTGCATATTTTAGCAAGTTATTATGCATATTTTCGGTACATGTTTCTTCCCTGCGTTCCGAAATGCAAATCAGCAGATTTGCAAATCACTTTCATCGCATTTCGGAACGCAGTATTATTAGCCGCGAGCTACGAAAGTATCCTAATAATGAGTAAAATAGGCCAAATGAACTTCACGTTGCCATTGGCATTTCCAAATAAACTTCAGGAAAAGTTTGAAAGGAAAATCCAGGTTTCGAAGATTTGTCTCTTATCGAGAGTCTTATTAATGGGACGGCAGAAGTTTTACCTGAAACTATGTATAAGGAAAACATAGCACAAAGGTTGAAATTCTTCCCAGTTACCTCCGTGGATGTGGAGTGAACCTTTTCCACATACAGAAATATTCGAAATTTAACAATTGAACATTCGGAGCAATATTTGATTGAAAACGTTTGAAAAACATTGAATTAAATTTTAATACCATATTATTTAAAGTTGATTTGTTGATGAAATGAAAATTACTTTTTTTTGGTGTTCCCAAAAGTCATTATTCAATATTCCATATTCTGCAAACTTTCGTCCATATTTGCCTATTTGCGTGCATATTTCAAGCATTTTTTACGCATATTTGCATGTATATAACATCGTTTTTATGTTGCATAAAATCCGGTCTCTAATTATACCATTTGACTGTGGTTGTACGCGCTTGGGTAGAGTTGGATGTTTTTTTTTTCGTAGAATATCGGATTCTCTCAATTTACCGTTACTAACAATTTTTAAAGAGAATTCCAATATTTGTTACGTGGAAATTCTTCTAAGGTAACGAATAAAAGTTCCTGAAAATTAACTTAATCTCATAGGTCAGTTCAGCAGAGCACAATTGCACAATTTCTTATATTTTTGTTGAGTTCAGAGTTCAGTTCACAATTTTTGTTGATATTCGTTTTATTCATTGAATTTCTGTAATTGCCTCCTATGTAGGGACTTCTTCCCATTCAGATAAGTTAATCTGTTTCAAACAATATTTTCTATTTCATCTCAGCTTTCGTAGTATGTTTTAAAAATGCGAAATAAGTTACAATTTGGTTGCATTCTACATGACGCTATTCCTGAAATCCGCAGAAATAACAGAAGGCAAAAGGGAAATAATCCAATGAAAAGAAACTACCATCATTGAATCAAACGGATTATAAATCTTAAAAAATAATTATCAGGATATCGCATTGGACTTTTTCTAGATAGCACAGCATACTTAGAGATACAAACATCAACAAATTCATTCATAACCGTTGAAAGACCCACCAGACTCGCTCCAGCTCATACCAAAAATAAACCCGGTCAAATTTCATACCACCAAAGATAAGGAAGAACCCCACTTGATCTATGTTTTTCGGTAGGTCAATCCCTCAAGCCGACAGCGGTATCAAAACGCTCCGTTTTAAATACTCGAAAGGCCAGTGACGGCCATAAATTTCTCCAGACTCTCCACCAACCCACTCGAAATTGTCGAACACTTACAATATGTTTAATATTTAAAACTTATGTATCTCGTGTGTATCATCCAAGAAACGAACCTTCGGCGTTTTGGGGAACCTAGAGAACCCGTGGGTAGGGACCAGTCATAGCTAGGCCCCTGATTTATTGTCTACCACTACCGAGTCGGGAAGATTTCTGTCCGAGTTGAGCAGAATGACATCGCCCCTGATTTACGTCGGCAAGACGCATCGCATTATAATAATCGTCAAATTATCACGCTTTTCAAAACAAAGCCTTTGAACGCCGTGATTTATTGAGCAGTGACGTGATGATTTGATATACATAATTTGCAGGCGGGAAAAGAGGATTTTGCTGAGGCCGAATTAAGGGAATTGTAGTGATGTTAGAACTGTTAGAAGTTACCTTATTGAATATTCATTGTGAAGTGTACTTTTGATGTTAGTGTTTATGATGGTTTTTAGAGAAATTTCACAGCAAATTCGAAGTCCTTATTGATCTGTTAACTGAGTAAAGATCTATTTTTCGCACATAAATAATTTTTACTATTTTTTCTTGTATAAGTTATTACTAGAGACCGGATTATATGCATTTGCATATTTGCATACGCTTTTGCATATTTGAGACATCTTCAGCGGTATTTGTATATTTTAGCTAAAATCCAGTTATGATGCATATTTTCAGTGCATATTTTCTTCCTGCGTCTATTGAGTAATAATACTGATAATTGTGACTTTTGTCAGATTTGAGAATCACTTTCATAGCATTCTGGAACACAATATAAGTAGCCGTGCGCTACGAAAGTATCCAAATAATGAGTAAAATAAGCCAAATGAACTCCACGTTGCCATTGGCATTTCCAAATAAATTTCAAGAAAAGTTTGAGAGGATATTAAAAGGAAATCCAGGTTTCGAAGATTTGTCTCTTATCGAAAGTTTTATTAATGGGACGGCAGAAATTTCACCTTAAACTATAAGGGAGAACATAGAACCAAAGTTCAAATCCGCCTCAGTTACGTCCGTGGATTTGGAGCGAATCTTTTCCACATACAAAAATATTCAAAATGGTCGAAGGCAAAATTAACAATTTAACATTTGAAACAATATTTAATTGTGAACGTTCACAAACATATTAAATTAAATTTAACACCATATTATTGAGAGTTGATTTCGAAATAAAAATACTTTTCTTTTTTTTCGAGTTCCTAAAATTCATTATTCAATATTGCACATTTTGACTATTGTCGTGCATATTTCAAGCATTTTTCATGCATATTTGCAAGTATGTAACAACGTTTTTATGTAATGCATATAATTCGGTCTCTAGCCATTACAAATTTCTCTTTGCTTAGTACAAAGATTTTCTTTTCCTCTCATGACAATTTACCGAAATCAAATTTATAAAATTGTGATATCAAACAAGAAAATGTTATCGCATGTTACTGAATTATAAATTCGTTATTTGAACATGAAAAACTGGCTAATAATATCAAGATTCATTAATGTATAGGTTGAGTCATGATTTTTCGTTGTGAATTAATATTTTTTCACCTTTATTTTTCGAGAACATGGATTTGGCAATTTATTTTTGATGGATTACCCTTTGACATGATGAATTTTGTATCATATCAGCTACTTCATAAATAATTTACTTGTTATCCTAATGATATAATAGTTTTTGAACCATAACTACCAAGAGTTTATCTTTATTCGACTGTTAATATTTTTTTGTCCTTTCACCTTTTCAGACTGTGGAAGTGTAGTGTGGAAAAGAAAGAAATATTGCAAGTTGCACTTAAGAAAGCGCTTGTTATAGGCCTTTTGATAGGACAATGACAACGGTCAAAAGCGCAAAATTACACAAAAAGTTGAATATGAACCTGAAATTTATGTATTGGTGCAAGTCGAATCTTATTTTTGATACTAAACGTTTAATTTTTATCAGTTTTCATTCGGAGGGAATAATTTATAAGTAGAACAAAAACAGTTTTTCGACAGAAATACGAAAGTGCGTAATATTGAGCGTAAAAAAAAAAACTGCTGCAGTATCAGACCTTCTATTTTTTTCTGTAGCAATTCGCATTCGGAGACCGCGAATTCCATGAAATTTATTCGAATGATGTACAATAGTAGTATCACAACCACATAACAAATAGAACTCCTCTACAAGGATTTGATTAAAATAACATATTCATATATTACAGAGGAAAGTCCTATTGCAGTTCAAAGAGGCAAGGCTGTAAACAAAATTTAAAACCTTGTAGATATTTCAAAGTCAGAATAATCCGTCAGTCTGCTTGGAAATATCCGACAAATTTTGTTGCACTTCTTCTTATTATCAATGATTCATAATACAAAAATTCATTTGATTCCTGAACATATTCTGTTAAGACGTAATTTAAACAATTGAAAAATTTCACGCACTTATTTTATTGAGTTCAAATAAGAAACCAGTTGTCTTCATTTGAAAACTTCGCGCGTCGTCTGTCGAAATTATATCTGAGATATTTTCATGATGTATACTCCGCTCGAATTCAATAACATTACGGAAAAAACGTGAGGACTGACATGTATTCCGACAGAAAGCTCATGGATTTAACTATCATTTCACTAATTTCACATTAAACACTTTAATAGAAAACTATATACGATGAAATTTCAATTATCCGCCCGCTAACTCATGTCAGAAATATATCAATGTTCATCTTAATAAGATGACTTCAGTAGAAAAATGGTTGGAGCAACCACAACACTCAAGGTATTTTTATGACTATTTTCAGCCTATTGAGGAGATCTTAGGAAAGACAGTAGATTATTCAGCTTTCTCGATTGAGCTGATGGAAAAAGCGAAAAGATTGAGACTGTTTTTGACGGGATATCCAAACTGTACAGACGTCAAAGCAACGTATGACTTCACCAAGCTAAAAACGAGCTACACTATCTTAATTTGAAGGCATATTCTACTCACTTTGACCAAGGTGTACCCTCTTCATCACGGATAATCTGCTGAAATCTGCGGCGGGTTCGTCGGACTCTTCGAATTGTTATTGTTGCTACTACTCGTTTCTCGTTGCTAGAAGTCGAACTCGTGCTCGAAGCTGGCGAAGATAAATTCTGGGAAACGTGTAGAACCACCAGCTGCCTTACCTTGGGGGAGTCGTGCTTACAGACAAAGAAGTTAACCCCGAATCTCGAACTCTTCGCGTTATCGTAGATTTGCTGTTACTTGTTGCTTGCGTATTGCTCAAAGGTGGTGATTTCCTCGCATTCGGAGGTCCATTTGTGCTCAAGTCTTGTGGGAGGAAACTTAGAAGTTGGTGTGGTGTCTGCATATTTGCAGCTTGCTGAAGGGTTCAAAACTGCAGGACTAGGAGTTCCTGCGTTTGAGTGATGCATGTGACTACTTGAAGACGTGTTCCTCAGGTTGAGCAGCTTTCCTCCAAGTCTCTGTGTTGCAGCTGGGTGTAATCTCCCATGGTCGGCTGTAAGCCATGACCGGGAGCTGGAGCAGCGTAAGGGTGTTGGGGATACTGAGGAGTTTACTTGGGAGGAGAGTAGCAAGCTGGAGGGTAACCTGAAGTCGCCGTTGCGTTAGGGTTGTAATAGTCGCTTCCAGGACTTGAACTTGATGAGCACTTGCTCACCTCCAGGTCTCGCTTGCTGTTGTCCATAGCACTGCGCCAATGAATTAACAAACTGATAAGAACTCATTTTACTCAAGTTTATACCGTGAATTTGTCCCGTATAAAGTCGTGTTACATTCTAATTCGCCAAAAGTTATTTATCGGCACTGGTTAGCACAAGGGTTCAAGAACAGGTCCACAGGGTCCTCAGAAGGCCATAAATTAACTTTATAGCAGCTCGTAATGGCCCTATAAACACAACACTGAAACCTGTGTTCTGACACGTGGCTAAGGCAATAAAACTGTCCAGATCAAAGTTTTATGACGACCTCACTCAGGTGACATATCGCGCGCGCGGTTGTTGTGGAATACGCACGACAGTATCACCGGCAGTCTGTGTGATAGTGAAACACGTCGTTCGCGATGCTCGACTGTCCAATGCCACACGTTGATTGGGTTTGACGGTGTTTCGAGGATGATTCTCTATCAAGTCGTGGCGTAGGACGTAGCCGCGGACGTAGAGAGAGCGTAGTGCGTATGATCGCAAGCGATAGACAAAGAGAGCGCCTGATAAAGAGAGGGATATAACGTGCACGCTCCGCACGACACGGCGTGTACGCGCGTAGAGGGCGCATGCGCTGGGCGGTTCCGTCAGGATGCGAAGGCGGGACCGCAGGAGATTCAAATGATAATTTGTGAATTGTTTAAGATTTGACGCTCAGCTGAGTTACTCGGTTGTTTGCTGCCCATGCCGTCCCATATTACGGTAGCAGGTTGCTTAATGAATCACTTAAAGAACCATTATGAGCTATCGCTTATTAAATGAAGGTGCAATCTGTCTAAGAGGAGGATCATCGGGAAATTGTGAAGGAAAGTTTGGCGAGGAGGATGAATTTTCTTGGTTTTTTCTTTGGTGGTGTTGACAGTCTACAGTGCTAAATTTTTTCATGTTATTCTTGAGATAATAAGTGTTTGTGTTTTTCTTTAAATGCTGTAGGTATCTCTATTCATTCCATTTGATTTGGTTTGAAATCAGTAGGGGATCGTTGTTAGATTTTTGATCTGGTGGAATTTTTTTCTCAGTCAAACAGTTGCGAGACGATTATCATCTTGAGAATGTAGGTAGATGAAACTGTAGAGATCAATTTTTGTTTGAATTACCAGTCATTCAATGGAAAATGTTGCTCTCGTGATATTTTCAACACACTTCGTATAGAAGTGAATAGATTAAAACTGAGAGAGACTATATTGAAATATTCAATTCATTTTAGACGAGCAGAAAACCATAGAAGATTTCGATATTCATTTTAACAATATAAAACATACAGATCTATAACATTCAGTGGTTGCCCTTTATAAAAATTTTAAAAAATCAGGAAATAATGCCAGTTAAGAGCGGACCAAATATTGAAAATCTTAATGTTTCCGTATAATGAAAATTATTCTCATCCATTCTGATTTTTTGGAAATATCGATTGGATGGATTATAATAAAGTTTTCTTCATTTTCAATGTGATACAATTTAAAGACCATAAGATAGGATTTGGGAGCTAGCCATAACCTCTTAATAAGTTGGAAACTCTTCCACAGTTTGATACACAAAAATCTTGGAATTATTGGAAGTTATTCAAATAATGCAATATCTTGATACTTCTCATCATTGATACCTTCCTTGAAATGGTTAATTATTTTCAACTTTTCTCTCTTATTTTATTTACATATTTATCTTTATTATTTAATTATTCGAAACAACTTATTGTTTGTATGTAAATTATACAGAAATATTGTCACGAAAACGCTTTCCTTGGTGGAGGATTTGTGGCCGAATGAATTTTTGTCCTCTATCTTATTTTATTTTTATATGGAACATATCATCATCATGTTGGGCTCATATATGAGCCGTTAAATGATATGGATATAATCCTTACTCATGATTACGAAGTAGGTACATAGTTCTTTGATTTGGTTTACAAACAAGGGCGTAGCCAGGGGGGGGTTTTGGGGGTTCAAACCCCTCCCGAAATATTCAGAGTTATTTTTTGTTGCAAAAATAATCTTTCATTTTGCACCCGGCACCTACAAAGTCAATTGCTAAAATGTCAAAACCCCCCCCGAAATTAATTCCTGGCTACGCCCTTGTTTACAAATATTCGCCTATAACATTTTTGGTACCAATTCAATTGATGAGATATAGCTACCTGATGCCAGAGTTGCCAATATTACTCCAAATCATGTTATAATGTACTTAGTTATAAAAGTCTCCATGTTCGAATAAATGTCATAGGTACCACGGAATCATCTGAAAAAATTGGGATATGATTTTTCCGAAATTTTTCAATTTTTTCTGGTTTTTTTTCTGGTCGAGTGCTACCTGTACTTCAATAATAAAGTAAATGGAAGCTCCTTATGGAAACTAGGACACTCATAATTCCCTAAAAAAGTTTAGTTATTGATAAACAAAATACGTTCCATAGTTTCGTAGATTAAGTAGTCTTGTAATTCAATATGTCAATAACATAATTTGTCACAACTTTTCACTATTAGACCCAATTTGAAGTTGTGGCCATAGTCTCAACAGAACCAAAGAAAATTCATTGGAATATTGAAGAGATGAATCTCTATACCTACTTCCCTAACAGGATGACAGATTCGAGTGACATTCATTTCACGAATCAATACTGGATGTCATGCACAATTTCAATAAGATCGTATCATCAGAACCATTGTAATTTCTGTAATTATTCATTTTTATAAATATAATTTTTCGAATAATTTTCAGAATATAATTCCGATTGTGCTGAGATTCTGCTATACCAAATTTTGAGGTAATAGTCTTATTGCTCCATCAAGAACGAGCGCTTGAAAGCTCCTGCTCAGTGCTTTTCTTATATTTATGAGATTTTTGTCTCGATTACCTATACTCAAAATAATCAATTTGATATAATATAGATCGATAACTCGTGTTTATAGTGCTAATTCTCTTCATTCTCTCTAAATTATAATCGAATTAAAACTAAAAAGCCAAGAAATTTACTAAAATGAATGAGCTTCAAACATTCTGAAAAAATATCAAGAACATGTCAATCACAACTGATAGAAGCAATCATAAAAGCATAGAATGAGCACAAAAATTCCTCAAGTTCAAGACAGCACTTCTTCGATTTATTCTATTTTGGTATTTTCAATATCCACCGTCATCATCAATATTTTCTCTTCATGAAACATGCATAGGTAGTGTTTTTCAAAAATAAGTCAATCGATCAACTTTCTACTTTTTAGAATCACTCTCCTTCTTATTGAAAAAATCGGAGACAAATTTCCATTAAAAAAAATTAAACCCGATAAATCATAGATTCCGGCCAGTTCAAACCGAACTTCTTTTCAAATGGCTCTGTGACAAACTATGAATAATTAAGAAGCCCCCCGATAATCGGTAAAGTTCCCTGAATATCCACTCCTCGAAAATTCTGATTGGCCGTAAAATTACCTATTCAATTGGGCAAACAACTAACGACTTGCTCTAGTCTCGAATCACATTCTGAATAATGGAATATCACCTGCCAAATTTCCCTTTCTCTAAGTCGAGTACAGAGTAGCCACTGTTTGTTCGATTTCAGAACTGTAATTTGATGCCATAGATGTATAAATTTTGCATTAAAATATTAATGTGAATTGACGTTGCAATGGGGAATCTCGGACCAATGGCAGGGACATATGACAGATAGATGTCCTCATGTATTTTTTATTTGCTTTATCATAATGATTTTTAATACGGTTTTAACATCCACTTGAAGGAGACTTTTCTTGTATCCTGGCAATTTCTGTGTAATTTTGAAATGCTTTATTTTTCATATGCTGAAATTCAAAGGGGTGGCTCTGGTAACTTAAACAATAAATTTGAAGAGAAGAACAAACATAATATATCGATTGAAATATAATCTGCGAGGATTCTGAATTTCTAAAAACTTTACTTATAGGTTTTCACTTCGAGTGTCTGAAACAGACATAATTAAAAAAAATTATTAAGATGAAGTGCTCCTCCATAAATGTTTGCACTTATTTGTCAGGAGCAAATTGGTTTGAAAAAAGTGTTCCCTAACAGTAAAACTAAAAAAAAGAAAATAAATTAAATCATAATATAACGTTTCGGTGTCTACACAGACACCTTCTTCAAAAAAACTTGAAAAATCTTCAGAATTGTGTGTTTTTTCATTTGCAGTCTAATCGACATTGAAAGTTATCAACACATAGATATGTTGACTCATTTAATTTGAAATTTCCTGATTTCCCTTCTTCAATAAATCAATCCAAATACGATCTATTTCAACAGAACAATTGGCCAAATTATCTACTTCATCTGACAAAATACATGTGAATTCCTTAATTCTCCTTTAATAATTGTTAGGTTCCGTCATTAGGATATTGTGTTGTTCCAGTTCATCACATGATCTCCGCTTTTGAACAAACATGATCAGCGATTTGTGATCTTGTAATGTCTCTATTTTTGATGATGTTCTTTGTTCCCGTTTTCTTATCTCTAAAGGTCTAATGTCTCTCCTTCATAAGTTTTTAACAATACAGGGAATATTGTAAACACAATTTTTTTTATTTTTGTGTCTCATTCATTGATTTCGTTCGAATTAGAATGGATCTCAAATCATTGTTGTGTTTTTGAAAATAGTTCTTATGTTGAATTTGGAACCAATCTTCTTATTTTTCCTGAAAGGCCAGGAATATAAGGAATGACGTTCAAAGATATTTATGTGGTCAATAAATTTATTACAAGATTTTTCAGTAGAATTGTAACATTACTTGTTTTAGCTGTTTTCTTTGTGTTTGGTTGCCCATAACAATGCACTTGAAAATAAAAACAAAATAAATAAATTAAACTCCAAAACTTCATAAAATATCCGTGTTACTGAAAAATGTAAGAAAAATTCGATATATCACCAGAAGAATATTTCGTCTTATAATAGGTTTGCATACCTTGTATTGTCAGTGAGAGATGGTACTTCAATTTTACATTTGAAAATTCGAGAATATTAAAATCAATTCGGTCAATGAAGCGAGGTTTCCGTTGATATTAGTGGATGTGTGGTCGCTTCGTAGAAATAATAGTAAATAGACTCATACGCTCTCACCCTAAGTATATTTTTTCACTCACAAAAAGTTGAGATTCATCTCATTTAATTCTGTTGATTTTTGATGAAATATTTCTGTATTCAGTTTTGAACTCAAATATGATTTGTAGTCATTCAGAAAAATATCTTATGAATTTTTCATTTATGTGAAGGATTGAAATAACCTCTTCCATACGAATATTTTAGAATAAGAACTCAAAACATCCTCCCAAATTTCATTACCTGACTACTTGATCCCATTTCTCCATATTCATATTCATCGAGAAATAATTCTTTTTGTTTTGAAAATGCACATTCTCTTCGTTCATTTTCCTAGCTACTACAAAACCAGATACATTGTCGAAGGAGATTTTGGTGAACAAGCAATAATTCAGTCACGGATGGTTAGGTGATGAAGTGACCCAAATACCTTCCCTTAAATATGCAAATATCTGAGTTTAACCCTTTGAATTGGCTCAAGGTTGAGATCGTTTCTAAGAGTAGTGTACCACACACATTGCTTTTTTCATGTTTAATATGTTTTTTTGTACTTCTTCTTCTTCATTATTTCGGTCTTTTCGAACAAGGTCATTTTATATTCTTTTAAATATACCTATCTCACACAATTTAAACAACCTTAAAATTTCAAATTTCGAATTACCAGAAAAAGTCCTTGCTGCATTTATCAAATGCAAATATTCTGCTTTAATTATATGAATATCGAAGATGAAAAAAATTTTATATCGTCAAAATGTCTTCACGGAAATGAACAAAAACATCTGAGAATGGTTTTAGGTGGTCTTGAATACTTTTCTTGTTATAATTTGAATTTTTATTGTTTTTTGATGTGGAATATATAATTTTTTATACTAATTTTTGAATGATTTATTTTCACCACAGTCAATTTCAATTCAAAAATCTAACACAGGGAAATATTGTATAATTTTCATCTTTTCCAATGATACAAATAAGAAATGTTCACATTATAGTTACTAGAAATTCCATGTGTGTTTCTGAGCCTGAATTTGCTCCGTGTGAACGGACTCTC
Organism: Propylea japonica; assembly: GCA_013421045.1. Lineage (NCBI taxonomy): Eukaryota > Metazoa > Arthropoda > Insecta > Coleoptera > Coccinellidae > Propylea > Propylea japonica. The sequence goes on from JACDNR010000670.1 coordinate 32,192, forward strand.
AACAAGTCACGAGTAGCACTTGTTTTATTTTGCAGTCATTTGCCTACGTTCAAAATGATCTGATTTTACTTCTTCTGTTGGTATCAGCAAACCAAACACCTCAATGCATTTCAGAACCTTCTCAATATTTAAATCTTATCGCTGATGCATCTTCTGCTATCGTTCCAACAAAAGTTTTAAAAAATTGGTTCGACAATATAACGACGAATTTATAGCAGCGTTAATTGAGTCGTTATAAATATTGTGCTAGTTTGTTTCGGGTCACAATCATCACACATTCCCATTGATACAGCAGCGGAATTTGACGTGATCTAAACATTTGGAAGATGGTAAACATAGTCTTTCAGCACGCAAGCTCTTGAACTTTTCACTACTCAATTCTTCGCGTACAGGGTCGAAGTAGCCCTTAATTTTTGATGATAGAATCTCTACTGTTGGAATAATGCATATTCTCGAATTCATAGTCGCCTTGACCTAAGTTTTCTCTTATTATTTCGAAAAATTCAGGTTGAAATATCAGCTCGAGTCTATGGAGACGATAACTAAGTAGTATCATCGGTCTGTGGAATTCTCTACAAATTGAAGGTGGAAAATGATCACTTGGAGAACCTGATTCTGAAAGTCCTCCACCAGGTTATTGATTAACTTTTTTGGAATAGAGGATTTCCAATAAGAAGTGTTATTTCGAATAGCCGCTATATTTGTAGATGTCACGTTTGAAGCTGTAAATTTTTGACATTTGACAAGTGGAAAACTACGCCATTAATAAAAATGGAATGGTACACGATTCAAGAACGAATTAAAATTATTAAAGATCACTATAAAAATGGTGAAAATTCGGCAGAAACGGTTCCTAAACTCGAACATTTTTGGGTCGTCGTGAAGTCCCTGTCGGACCGCAATAAAGAAATTAGTGGAAAAATTCGAGCATTAAAAAATCCGATCATTTATATTGAAAAAATGGCATTTTTCTTTGAAATTTCAAAATAATACCTCTTATTGGAAACCATTTATCTAAGGGATTTATAGTACAAGATATCAATTTCTCTGTAGTTTTTTCAACGTAGATGATATTTATTTTTATTATTAGTTTTTTAGGTCTTCGTCTCAATTTCAATTTGTTAGAGCATTTTTAGATACTTTTCTTAATAGGGCAGTTGCGACTCTTAGGTGGGGGCTAGAGGGGTGTCCAGGCTCCCATAATTCTTGATGCCCCTCCTGCAATATGGCATTTGCTTAACAAAATTATTTATTTATTTATTTATTACAGACAAGGAATACAACAGACTATTTAAAGTCCACTACTGCATTCACAAATATATAATTCGAAAATATTAGATCACATATAAGAATCAACTGAAGAAAACAATTGTACAAAATCATTCATTGTGGCTTCACTGCAATCTTGTCTCCCTCTCGGCCCCCTGTTTGTTTTGAATATTCCATCATGAAAAAGTCAGTTTTTCAAAAACTAGATAATGGATCTGAATAGACTGGTACTTACCTAAAAGAATCACTTCTTCATGTGTTTGAATCCTAAACTTTCAATTTCATTTCTGTATATTTAGATGTTTGATCATCTTCCTCATCTCTCTCATCAAAGTTGAATTCAATCATTCTTTATCTAATCAATCAGTCAACAAAAGCTTTTCTTATTTATTAGGAAATTTCGAATGTATTAGAAATTGAATTAATGAAATAAAATTTTTCTGACCAGATCATAGCATCAGTATGAAATATCATCGGTAAGCATATCATTTTCGAATGACTAAGCAGCCGAGTGAAAATATACTCAATTCCTACCCTGGCAGATGAATGATGTTAAAAAATAACTGAAACTAGCGCATTCTAATACAATCTCATTCTCCCACTTTGTGTTTACTTTTGAACAGGTGCCTTTGTTTCCCCTGAACGTCAACATGTCAAAACCTGACAGAACCGACTAGATGTTTCTGAATCAACGATTCTATAGAACACTTGAAAAATAACAAATGTGATGAAGTGAATAAATCTTGAAATAACATTGACGAGTTATATAAATTTATTTTTATCGTTTTGCGTATATAAACATTTTGTGTTCTTACAATCCGATTAATTTTAATGGAAATCATTGCCTGGGTGAAAAATTCACATTCCTTTCATTAGAAAAAAATAAACCCGAAACAGTTTATTTTTTAAGTGGAAAAAATTACAAGCAAAATTTAAACAGATATGTTTTTACTTGGACGATAACAAAAATTTACACTGAATTTATTTTTTGTGGAAGTGTTATTTAAAATCAAAATCTAGTTAATAAAGAATCATAATCAATTGAATTTCTTGTGGTAAGTATGTTTTCGACTTAGGTATAAATCATTGATTCTTGTGAATTTTTTAGCAAAATGTTCGATATGTTTTGATGATATTTTATATGCATATTACTCAGTTTGAAAAACTTATCGTTAGCCGAATGAGACATTTGAAAAATCATCTTCACGCTACGCAGGAGAATCAGTATGTTTCAGATACAATAATATCATACTAAAGTGAAAGCATTTACTTTCAGTTCCAAATAATTACTGAAAAATTTGTTTCTTTCCCCTTACAAGCAGAGAAATGCACAATTTGAAGTGGTACCCTCTCACTGCACCTACCCTCTCACAGATGGAGCTGAGGGCAGGGGTACCATTACCTTAGTAGACAAAACTAAATATCAGTTTCACTCTTATGTATCCTTGGCAAAATAATTGACAATAAACAGTAGGAAAACCACTACTGTTTCGAAGATTGGTTTATTAACTTTAATCAACATAATTAAATATTTAAGAGCTTTATAGTTTTCGACAACGAATCGTCGTTTTTAATTTTCATTTTTGAAAATTCGGTTCTGTAAAAGAGTGACGAAAGATTTCGCATATGAAAAAAAATAAACTTTTGTTGTTTTGCTTTCCCTATCTTAATTTTCATTCAATAAAATTCTGGAATTATAGGTATTTATGTAGATATTTATTTCTTTATTTTTCATTTATTTTTTTTATTAGAAATAGCTCTTCTAGTGACGCCCTTACAAATGTCTTTTTTGGAAAACCCTTGTCAAAAACGTATGATAACCCCCCAATTGCTTTTTTCGTGTCAGAATGCATAAAAAATCGATAAATTGGACAGCTACAGAAACCCTACCGTTGTTATTTCATCAGCTCATATCATTTTACCCTAGCCAAATCAGAGAAAAATGGCGAAATCAAAGAAATATTTCATTTGATGCAGCTCAAACCAACTTACTACTCAAAACTCACCTCTTCGAAAGAACCATTTTCTGCTCATCACTAATTGGCGAATTAATGCACATAAATTATGCAGAAATTGTTGCGCCTATACCTCACTGTTCGATTCAGAATCGCATCGTACCAGTAGAAAATTAGATGATTTATAACGTTAATAATTTATGTTAATGCATAACGTAGCATATTTCAAGGCTTTCAAAACGTTATAGCGGCATCATTTCTATTTATCCATGAATAAATGTTTATACTTGACAAAATGGGATGTCATTATTCACAACCGATAATGTCTGAATCTCCACAGATAATATTAGATCTCAATATGGAAATACAGCAATTTTTGTACCTTCTTTCTACCGAGCTCATATTAGTTATACGAGGTGAAAAAGAAGTGATTTTCAGAATTTATTATTCAAGGAAATTATGGATTTATATGCAAGAATATTTTCAGAGCTTTTGTGGAAATTGGTTGGGTTAGTAAAACAAGAAAAAATTTATTGTTTTATTTGAATAAATTATTTTATTTGAAATGCTTGTATTTTTTGAGTATAAATCGTTTCAATAAAATTAAATAGTACACAAATACATAGAATGAACATTTTTAAGGATAGCAGAATCAGAATCACCTATGTATTGACTCCAATTGCGATGTTTGGGGATTTAAAGTACGTTTTGAAAACTCGATTATTTAAAGAAAATATGAATGATATTTTTTTTAACAAAAATATATGGGTGCTCGATTTCGACACATCTTATGATTTTTTTGATAATATCTATCAATAAGTTCCAATCAAAAACTGTAGGTAATCGATAGATATGAAAAATTTTCCAAAAACCATGTTTCTATGATTTGATTATTTCGATCAGAATTTTGTCGATTTTTATAGGTATATTGAGGTGTTCAAAAAATACTAGATCTTCAAACTTTTCACGATAATTCCGTTTGAACCCGACAAAATTTCCATTATTGTTTCATAGACGTTCACAGAAATAATAATAACTATAGTGAAAATTGTGTACGATATCACTTAGATGTTGAAATAATTTATTGAACCAAAAATCCGTTTTTGTAGAACTGCCATTAGAAGTGACACTTTCAATGACAGCAAACAATATTAAATTTGATTGTTTAAGTGGAGGCGTGTTAAAAATATTCTGTACACGCTTCCACGTTAATTAACGTCACTTTAAACCCTCATATCATTTGAAGTTTATCGTCATTGCAAATTCGCCTATTTCATTATCAAAATAGGGCAGTTGTACAGAAAAACATTGTATGGCATTTGGTTCAAAGTGATTTATTTTGTTCGTGAAATTGTTCAATTCGTTCCGCTCATTCACAAACTGTTTCACTCACAAAATAAAACGTCACTTTAACACTCATATCATAAATAGCTATTTGGATATGTGATTTTTCTGAAAATCAGATTACATATGAAGTGTCCTATAATAGCCTTCTGTAGATGCTCTCTAACCACTGATTTGACTCGTTACCGAAGTAAGCCTAGATTTTCCGATGAAACAAGAATACCCTGAAAATTTCAAGTCTATCATTAATTCTAGAGATGCTCATTGAAGTTATTACAGTTTTTCATCATTTTGAGCCTTTTATCATAAAATTGGGCTGATCGTATTTTTCATTTTGTCATTTCGAATCACTCTAATCCACGAACAATTAGACTGATTTGGCCCATTAATGAATTCAACCTAGTCTTTCAACAATTGTTTTTTCCATTTGATTTCTTTAAATTTTGTATGAGTATGTTAATTAGTTGGCAGTATTTAACATTGTCCTCGTTTTATTTTCCTATCTTTTCTCAAGCGTATTTAGAATTACTTACACATGCTTGTATGTAGTGTCTTTGATGAAGATGATTTTAGCTCTAGTTCTTGTAACTGCGACTTAAATCTTTCTTCTTTTGTAAAGTTTATTTTTATCAGTGTCAATTGTTTTTTTCATTTGATTTCTTTAAATTTTTTATTTTTTTGTATGTGTATGTTACTTAGTTGGCAAAATTTAGCATTTTCCTTGTTGTTTTTGCTATCTATTCTCAAGCGTATCTAGAATTACTAACACTGTAGTATTTTTGATGAAGATGATTTTAGCTCTAGTTCTTGTAACTGCGACTAAAATCTTTCTCCTTTTGTTAAGTTTATTTTTTATCAGTGTCAATTGTTTTTTTCATTTGATTTCTTTAAATTTTTTGTATGTGTTTGTTACTTAGTTGGCAATATTTAATATTTTCCTTGTATTTTTTGCTATCTATTCTCAAGCGTATCTAGAAATACTAACACTGTAGTAATTTTGATGAAGATGATTTTAGCTCTAGTTCTTGTAACTGCGACTAAATTCTTTCTCTTTTTGTTAAGTTTATGTGACGAATAAAATTATTATTGCGTTATAACAAGCGTGACCAATAGCATGACCATAGAATAATTCCTCCTAGTCAACTTCACTTCAACAACTCGACCTTCACCTACAATCCAATCAAAAAACAATAACCTACCTCTAATTTCCAATACGGGAACAGATGTTATCCCGATATAAAACGGCCAACTTTAGACTAACGCAACCCAACTCAGGGGTGTGTATTGGCACATAATAGGTTCAGTGACGTGTTCCACTAACCCCGACCGGGGGTTAGGGGGGTCAGACAGGGAAGGGGGAGAGGTTGATGGATCACCACGGCCGCCCTGTCAAACGCAAGATGGATCTGCCATTCCGGAGTTGTTCTCTTTACCGGAAAACGTTGCCCGGAAATGGCTTCTGAATGAAAAGTTTTATGAAATTCCTGCACTGTTAATTATTTCGGATTTCGTTTGTTAATGAGCGACGTTGTCAGCGTTTCTCGTTAGGTGGTGTCTGAAGGAATGCTTGCTGAGTTGGGGATGATGAAGTTCTGAGTCTGACGTCATAATATACAGGGTGATTTATAAGTCGATTGCTGAGTTTTGCTCGATGTTTCCGGACTCAAAATAAGTGTAATAAAAGTTCCAGATAAGTCAAAATTGTTACTGATTCACATTTCAATGACTTCAACTAAATACAGGCACACATTCTACTGCTCATATCGAACTCCTGCTCTAAAATACTACACAGTCAGTGTTTCTTTCAGATACATTTCCGGGTTGGCAGTGCCGCCCCCCCGGAGGTGAACAGGTGCCCCCCGGAGAAAAATTGAGAGGGCCTAGATTCAGTTATTGTTTTCTTCTTCTCAAGCAAAAAATGCACATGTTCAAAATTCAAAGGGACGAATGAGAAAGCAATTTAGAGGAATACAGACGACTTTAACTATTGAATATTTTTCCAAAACGTTCGGATAATTTGCCCCCCCCAGATCTCGGGATTGCCCCTCGGATAAAATTTTCTGAAAGAAACACTGTACACAGTAACGGGTATTTGCGTAACTTTAACACATTATACTGCGCGCGACAAAATTACGGAACAAATTCATTTTCTCGGAAGAAAAATATTTGGCAACGAAATCCTGAAACAGGTCAATTTTGTATCACTTCACCAATTTTTATGCATTTTTGAAAGATTTTTGTTTGATCCTGCGGCATCCCCATCAACCCTCTAATTTGTTTAATAGTTGTTCCTCCACTAGTCATGTGTTACTTTTCAGCGAGGTATTGAATCTTCTTTACAGGCGTGAAGAAATTTTCAAGAACTTTTTTTTAAGTTAGTTAGTTCAAAGAGGTTTTCAGTTTAGTTCAGGAACAATTTTCTACCCCTTTCAAACCTCTCACGTAAAAAATTAGAATGTGTGGAATACTATGCTTCAGTTTATGATCTTAAGATAAGTCTTCTGAGAAAATCAATTTGTTCCATTATTTCGACGCACACTGTATAACAAATATTGAAATTTTTTTTGTCAGTCTCCACAAGGTGTTACTCTTCCAGATGGAAAATATTCCCCTCAATTTTCATCACAGAATCACACCTTAAATTTTTTTCGGCGTTATTTAGACATACCCTATACATTTTTCCTATCGGATAATTTAAAGAGAATTTAAAATACATGCAATCTAGCAAAAATAACACTTTGGAAATTTGAGCTGAATTCATTCAGTTTTGACAAAGAAATCAGAATCTGTAAACAATTCTTTCGAAGTAGAAAAGCTCCTTATATTTGTGAAATTCAATTATCATCTGAGCTATTGAAGAACGAGTATAAATACACTCAATGGCAAAATAATCGATTCACTCAAAAAATAAATGAAGTTTGTGAATTCATAAATATGTTATTTCTAGTCAGATTCGATTGACTTTTTCCCAATTGTAGGTATGTTCATCCTCAATCAATTATCATTTTTGAATTTCAAGAAATTCGGCGTACGTCAGTCTATACTGGTGTGAAACAAAATCCGGTTTTTTACCCTAAATTAAGAAACACTCCTGGTGGGATCCGTTGTTCCATCGTGTGATTTTTTATTTCATCTTCAAGACACATATTCTCTCGACGATTTGATTCTTTATTTAAAACAATAGCTCAATTTATGCTAAAGATACAGGAATTTTCAGTAAAACCTTAAATTTCACTAAGGCTACAACAGTACTTCAATAATTTCATCCTGAAATTTCGACCTCATAAAAATAAACTGAAAACTAAGTCAAAAACATAACGTGTTTTTCGCCCAGACGCGCAGATTATCACAGGTGCAATTTCTCGGCATGCCCTCATTGAGGTTTTGAATCAATTTGAGCGTCACTGAGCTGCTGCAAAATTTCAGGAGTTGTTACGCGAGATCGAATTTTTCTTCCAAGAGAATCCAAATATGCCCAATTGGGTTCAAATCTGGACTAAAAGCAGGTCAATTGAATTCTTGGATATAAACCTCTGCTAAATACTCCCTGGCAATACTAGCAACATGCGGTTGATGCGGTCATGCATTATAATGCATTAGCACGAAATGTCTTCAATATACGGTGCATAAGGAACATTATGACGAGCTGAAACTTCTATTGTTTTATATTTTCCCTTAGTTTTCAGTTATTTTCATAACATTCCGATTCAAGGTAAAATCTGTGAAAGTACTTCAATAGCCATAGCGAAATTCTGGAGTTTAATGTTTACTGAAAACTCTGTATCTTTAACAGAATTGTTATAAATGAAGAACTAAATTGTCAAGAAAAGATGTGTCTTGAGGATGAAATAAATAAACACACGGTGGAACAACTGAAACGTTCTGAAGTAAGGGTTAGAAAAACAGATTTTGTTTCACACTGTATGAAATAACGTACGCCAAGTTTTTTAATAAATTCAAAACTGTTGATTGATTGAGAATGAACATACCGACAATTGAAAAATATATACAATTGAATCGTACCCGAAATAACATATTTATGAATTTACAAACTTCATCGATTTTTTGAGTGGGTCGTTTATTCTGCCGGTGAGTGTATGAACAACTTTTAAAATGAAACAAATATCAATCATTCAATATTTGGTTATTTTAACTCAATCAACAATAAGAGCAAAGACACTCTTCATACATACATTTCCATTAAGAAAACCTCGAACCACTTCACGCTATATTAAGCGAATCCCACTCACACACCATCCACCTCCAAATAAATGATTTTTTCACTGAATAATAATAAACAGTGCATTCGTACCATTAAGGATGATCTCCACCTTGCAGATGATAAATCGAATGTTGGACAATACAACCATTAAGACAGTTCAATAACGATGATTAAGCCCGTAGTGCTCCCCCTAAACTACGGCCATTATCGAGCATCGAAGATCTGTTTTCTGCTCTTATCATCATCGGTGAAGCCGTCTGGCTTCTGCCTCCTGCAACACAATAAATGTAAATGGACAACCAGAATTTGGTCTATTCAGTTATGGAATTCGATTTCTGTTGTTGATTAGAAGATGATTCAGTTTGATGATTTTGAATGATCTCTATTTGTTCAATAAAAAGTTTTGTCCCCATATATTTTACTCTAAAGATTTCACACCTATTTACTGCCGAGATAATATTTAAGACTTTCTGTTCCTTTTAATTCTTCTGTACTTTCTTATTTTGTTTTTTTTACTTATAATTATTATCAAGAAATTTTTTATATTCTTAATTCTTTAATTTTAGAGAATCTATACCTTTTATACTCTAGCAAAAATTGTAATGTCTGTGTGTTTTTTTTATTATTCTATACATTCTAATTTTTTATTTTTGGCAAGCTTTGTTCTTGTGTCAATTCCGCCCAAATTTTTGTAAATTTCGAATTCGAGGCAGAGATGATCTTGAAAATTCTGGTGTGAAGAGAAAACAGTGAGTGAATTGAAAATTATATTAATAATTATTAATGATTATTGAGCCCGTAGTGCTCCTAAAATGCGGCTATTATCGAGCATCAAAGATCTGTTTTCTGCTTCTTATCATCATCGGTGAAGCCGTCTGGCTTCTGCCTCCTGCAACACAATAAATGTATTGTAATACGCCATTATGTCCTGGCGGACGGACAACCAGAATTTTGTCTATTCAGTTATGGAATCGATTACTATTTGTTGATTAGAAGATGATTCAGTTTGTTGATCTCTATTTGTTCAACTTCAATCTGAATTGATCAGTCAAAAATACAATTATCGCAGAAAAATTTTTGTCCCCAGTATTTTACTCTGAAAAATTTATATTTATTTACCGTAAAGAAAATATTGATGACAGTTTGTTCTTTTTAATTCTTCTGTACATTTTTAATTTTTTGACGCGCTCTTTCTTTTTATTCAATCGACCAATCGAAATACTCACAATTATTATCAAGAAATTTTTCATGTCTTTAATCCTTTTACTTTGGGGAATTTATAGCTTCATACTCAAAAATTTCATAATTTTTGTTCTTTTGATTATTCTGTACATTTTAATTAACTGTATTGTAATACGCCATTATGTCTGCCGGCTGGACAACCAGAAATTGATCTATTCAGTTATGGAATTCCATTTCTATTTGTTGATTAGATGATGATTCCGTTTGTTGATTTCGAATGATCTCTATTTGTTCAATCTGAATTGATCAATCAAAATACAGTGGAATGTCCCTATAACGAACGTCTGTATAACGAAAATTTTCTGTATAACGAATTTCGTACAAGAGATTGTACCTTGAATCCGAATTCCATGTTAAAAATACCCTCTACGACGAAAATAAATTCTCTGTATAACGAAATATTCAAAGAAAATAACTTTTTAAATGGGTATTGGTGAGAAGGTATAAGGGAGGGTTTTTTCCGAAAATTTTCCGGACGTACGTAATAAATCCCGACCTTAAACTAAATTATAACGACGGGCAGAGAGATCCTTCTGAAACAGTTTTAAATACACCCCTGGCTGTTTCAGTCTAACCATTACGCTAGTGTCAAAGTTGTGCGAAAATGTTATAAAAGAAAGTGCTTAAGATTGAATGATAAACTTAAATTTATCAGTGAAGTCGCGCGACATTGCCAACTATAGAAACAAATTTTCTGTATAACGAAATTTCTTATAACGATTTTTTTGGCGATTTAGCGCTTACGTTATGGGGAATGTCCATTACTATTCTTACAATTATCAAAGAATATTTGTGTCCCCAATTATTTTACTTTGGAGAATTCACACTTTTTTACTGTAGAGAAAATATTGAAGACTTTTTGTGCCTCTTAATTCTTCTGTACTTTCTTATTTTGTTTTTCGACGCGCTCTTTCTTTTCATTCAATCGACCAATCAAAATACTTACGTAACGATTATCATCAAGAAATTTTTAGTGTCTTTAATTCTTTTACTTCGAAGAATTTATACTTTATAATGTAGCAAAAATTTCGATGACTTTTTGTTTCATCCAATTCTTCTGTATATTCTATTTCAATTATCCGTAAATTTCGAATTGCGAGACGAATGTTCTTAAACAATACGGTTGGAGAGTAGAAAATAATTTAATTGAGAATTTATTTATAATTTCCGTAGAAATGACAAGGAGTCGCAGTGTGTTCTGTAGAGATCTATCCTTAGAGATAATATTTTTCAACGAAAAGTATTTGAAATGCCAGCAAACACTCTATCAGAATCCATCGTTGAAATTTTAGGTCTGATAACCACTCCCAAAAAAAAACAATCCTCGGATAATTCCTTCAAAATTGAACTCTCCAATTTTTTCATACAATTTCCCAGTTAGAAAAAATGTGTTAAATCAATTCAATCCTAAAAATAATAATTATATATTTGTTTTATTTTGACACCTTCTTTAATTAATATTTTCAATACTCAACTTATGACGTTTCAAGTTGTGTGTTTATTTTGTTTATTGCTTGTATTGAATATCTTTGGACACCTAACATTTTTTACCATCAATCGCAAAATGGTGAATGTCCCACATTTGAAGCTATTAGTTTTAGGTGTTCAATTTACGTAAAATGGTGAAAGGTTTGAAAGATTGTTTGTACATATTCTTACTTACAGAAAAATCGTTTGAAAGGCCGAAAATATGAGGATGCAATCAGAAAAAAAATCCGAGGATAGTTTTTTCAAGCGGTGCCTACAAAATTTCAAGACAGATTTCGATTAAGTTTTCGTCCCAATTGAAAATACTGTTTGTTTGAACTTTCTACCTTATCTGAAAGTCGAGATAGTTACGTCGACTGGCATAACTGAAACGTGAAGGATAAAAAAATATAAGACAGTTGTTAACAAAAATTAAATGAAAAGATTGTTATGAGATTCCTATTTTATTGTTTCTGAACATTCAGTTCTTCCGAATATTGAACCTTCATTCAACAAATGGGTTCTAGATCAGCAGAGTTCGGTGTTCGAATCTATGAATGTGCTCCTATGAAAAGTAAAGGTATGACCTTGAAAGTCAATCCTCTCATTTACACGGAAAATTATTGTGTTTAGCGTCATAAATCTGCCTGAATGTATAACTGTATTAGAGTTTATTTCCCTCTCGTCTGCACTCTCGTGATCATGAATGAAAATATACCAACACCGTTGTGAGTTTCGCGAACTTCCAAGTCCAAGTTCGAAGAGCGTAAAATACAGCTCGGCTGTCATTCTTAATTGATGATGGTTCAGCAGACGAAACGATTAAATACAGGGGTAGAGACGCGAGCTCGCCGTTACGCTTTTCGGCTCACTCCGACAGCGATAGTTTCTGTTTCGAATTTCGTGATCATCAGGATCGGAAAAAGATAATTCGATAGGACGAGGATATTCTGAGTGGAGTATTTCTGGAGGATAGATTGAATAAAAGCAGATGCTGTCCACCAACAGGAGGAATCAATTGTAAATTTGAGAAAAATTCCCATTTGCTATTCGTATGAATTATTCAGAAATACAGGGTCTTATAAATGATTGTAACAGCGCAGTTGGCTTTGGATTGCAAAATACCAATCTCTAACCAATCAGAGCATAGCATGATCACAGAATTCTGTGGTTTGCATAATCCAAAGCCAACTGCGCTGTACAATCAAATATAGAGACCCTGTATTTTCAAAAAAACTCGTTTTTTTCAAGTTTGTTCTCATTGTATGAGCATAATTCAGCATAATTGGGCGGAGCCAGTGGGAGGATTTTGGGACTCAAACCCCGTCTGAAATGTTTCAGACTTGATTTTTGTTGCAGAGGAATTGTTCCATTTTAACCCTTAACAACTTATGTCCTGACATCACCAAAAATACAGTGGAACTTCCCTATAACGAAAGCGCTAAATCCGCAAAAAAATTCGTTATAAAGAAATTTCGTTATACAGAAAATTTGTTTCTACAGGGTGTCCCGTAATTAGACGGACAAACTTCTAGTGGACATTATAGATCATATTTTAGACAGATTCGACCCAAATCATATAATGCAAAATTGCTTCGTTAAGGAGCTAGTGCCCTTTGAAGATGACGTCCTGTCCACACTTTTTGCCACATATTCGCAAAACGGAGTCACATAAAGTGCTGAAAATTACACATTGGCTAATATCAAAAATACGCATCGATCAGATTGAGTGCATTTCTTTCATGTCAAGCACAATCGTATCACTTGGGGGGCGAAGGGTATTTTTAGTTGAAACTTTTTTAACTTTCATTTTCGGGAGATTTAATCACATTAATGAACTCTGATCTTTTTTATATGTTTGTTTATGAATATGATGTAAATCTCACAACATAATGAAAGTTAAAAGAGTTGGACAGGACGTCATCTTCAAAGGGCACTAGGTCCTTAACGAAGCAATTTTGCATTATATGATTTGGGTCGAATCTGTCTAAAATACCATGTATAATGTCCACTAGAAGTTTGTCGGTCTAATTACGGGACACCCTGTATTGATTTAGTGTTTTCAATGTCGTAATCGACTTCACTGATAAATTTAAGTTTATCATTCGAATTTAAGCACTTCCTTTAAGATATTTTCGCAAAACTTTTCACACCAGCGTAATGGTTCGATTGAAACCAAACAGCCAGGGTTGATTTTGAACTGTTTCAGAAGGATCTCTCTGCCCGCCGTTATGATTTAGTTTAAGGTCGGGATTCATTACGAACGTCCTGAAAAATTTCGAAAAAAAATTACCCTTGCACCTTCTCACCAATACCCACTCAAAAAGTGATGTCTTCGAATATTTCGTTATAAAGAGAATTTACTTCGTTTAAAAGTTTTTTTTTTAATGTACGAATTTCGTTGTACGGACGTTCGTTATAGGGAAATTCCACTGTACTTGAAAACAAGAAAAATTGCTACTGAAATCAGTCCCCATATTCTCCTGCAATTGCCAAATTTTTTTTGAATCGTAGCAGATACGACATAGCTGCAAAAGACTATAAAGTTAAGTTTAACAGCTTCTTATTACAATTGTTCAATTTACAGTAGTTCACATGATGAAATTTCGCAAAGAGAGCAATAGTCAATGTTCTAGAATAATATACATACTGAGATATTTTAAACAAACAATTATTTTTCAATTCTTAACTCGTATTTATTTGTAGTTGAACCGTGAACGTTTAAATATTTTACATGAAAACAGCCGCCCACACGAAAAGAAATCAGAAGAGATTTTTGAACGAAGAATTCAAGAACAAATTTTAGTTTGAAATATCTCAGTGGCCTACCACTATCAGTCAGTTTTTAAATGAAACTTCACACCCTGAATCTACCAAACAATTCCGAACCTATGTACATTTATGAAACCTTTTTTTATAAAATGATCTGAGGAATGTAATTTGAATACACACTGTACCTATATACATATTATCATCATATTATTTCTAAAATTTATTGAGTATCATATGAAGTGAATATAATAAGAGCAAAAAAAATAGAAACAAATCAAACATCCATTAAAATTGGGAACAAAGCATTTTTTTGGCACTTTTTTCCTCGATACTATTCAAGGAATCTCCCCACTCCGTTTCAACTTCGATTCAGGAGCACACTGAAACAATCAATATTCAATTTTATAATTATTCAGTTTTGTACACCATTATTGAAAGTGAATGCAAATGGTATTTTGCTGTGAGAGTAAAATAAAAACTGAGGCAACATCCAAATTGTGCATATAAAAAAAAATAGAGAACGTTTGGGCTTTATGAAAATATTTGCCTTCAATAATCATCAATGAGCATGACAGAATTTCCACAGCATATATAACTTGAGTTACAAAAATAAGGACGTATTTAAATCGAAATACCCTTGAGCGAATAAACTACTCAAACAACTCGAAAAAAATTCACAGAAATATATAAAAACGTGTAAGTACTTACTCTGAGTTTTTCGCTCAGTCCGCTTAAAAATTTGGTATTCCCAACAACTTGATTCAAAAGAATATAAGGCAGCAATTAAATCTTGAAATAAGTGAATTTCCCATTGTCATTGCGGTTTTATTGTGAAATGAATGATAATTTTCAGGTTTCATATAAAACACTAAAGAAAATGTCCCATTACATACATACGAATAACACTGATATGTTCCTCATTTTAAAACATCGAATAACTTTTCAAAAAAACACAACACGACAAAATAATACCAAATGAATACTCACAATTCAGTAAAGACGTCGAAAGCATACCATGCCAAACCTAATATTTCTTTCTTTAAATATGTATAAAAATTATTAACCACTTTCCAGCAGAACATCCAAGCAAACCTCACATCTCGTTAACTTTCTCGAATAACACGCAAAACAGCCATTTTGGCAAGTCGAACGCGCATGTCGCCCGCCAAAGTCGCAGCTGCTACTCCTGTGCCCTGTCGAACTAACCTGAAATGGGCTTTGTTCAAAGTCTATTCTCTTTTGCGTACCTAAAAGTAGGGGTCGGAATGGAATTTGCGGACATTTTAAATTAAATCCACTCGCAAAGTATCGACATTTACGGTTTCGGGGAAAATGAACCATTAGTATACGTCGTACGTCGAGAACGAGGAGAGTGGGTTTTGAAAATTTGTACAGTGCGGGGGCAGAAAAGTGAAGCTAGCTGACCGCTAGGGAAAATCTGTGCTGTGATTTATTCAATCTTGAAATTTTTTCCTGGATTGATTCATTAAAAATATCTCATTTTTATTTTATCAAATAAATTATCAACTCAGTCTGTGGATAGTTCCACTCGCTTCAAAAATTGAAAAAAAAATCTTCGACTTGGATTTTTTGGGCACATTCCAGTATTTTATAATGAGGTTTTTATTGCTGATCGTGTATCATTCTTATAATGTATTGTGTTTAATCACATTTTCCTTTGGGGGATACATCTTCCTTATTCTCTGATTTTCGAGAAATGGTTTAGGGTTTTTTCACCTTCTGTCTACAAGAGAAAATCATCAATGATTCAAATAATTCTTTACATGTCCAGAGAATTTGGTGCTTCGTGTAATGTACAAAAATAAATCGTGTTTCATGGAACCAATATTCCTGCTCTCAGACAAGGTAGAGAGGGTAGACTGTAAAAACAAAAAATACGAGTACTTTAAATGGCATCTGAAACTCTACCAGTAGCAGTCCTTAGAATTCATTTTTACGACACCCAGAAAAAATCCCAGATCTATTATTACAAATTGTACCTTCTAAACAACATTTTTACGTTCATTTTAAGTCAAAATAATTATTGAGTTGTTTATACGATTCAAAATTTTGCTCTTTGTTCATTGTCTTCATTGAATATCTTGGGACACCATGAATCGCAAAAGTTATGGATGCGCCACCATTTATACTTATTATTTTCGAGGGTTGAAGTTTTACTGGAATACCAATGTATCCAAAAAATCCGAAATATCAAATTAATAAATATTAATTGATGAATCAATTTCACAGTGATTTCAAGTATCTCACTCTTTACTGTTAGAATTGTAGTGTTTTTTTATTGTAGTATAAAATAAATCTCAAAAATTTAACTGTTTGTAAAGAAATATCACGAAATACACAGCGTTATGTGTCTACAGCCAAACCCGTAATGTTGGATAGATTTTCATATAAATACTTTTGGAAAATAATGAAAAAAAATATGGAAACATTTATAGATGAAAAACTACAAAAAACAGTGAATACATGTGGATTATAGAAAAAACGTGGTGGTGAAACTAAAAGTCGCAACTCAACTAGGAAATTTCAAATTTTGCTAATTTTTGCAAACTTCTCAGCATGAGAATAGCTGAGTCAAGTGTCGGGATGCCACTAAACCTTCTTCCGAAAGCTGCAACAAAACGCCTAAATGCATTCACAAAGAATGGGTACCTCTCCCAACCCATTGGATTCACCGAGACTAATTTAATAACTCGGCTTACAATTCATTTACATGCTGCAAATCTCCTAATCCTGTTAAACCGTGCTGTAATGACCATCCAGGCAACATAACCCTTTCCATTCAACGCCGACAATTTGTCAAAATTTATGAGTTCTGTCCAAATATTTCGCCAACTCAGTTGACAGATTTCAGAAAAGGGTTGGGATTCTGTTGATGAATGGTGTTTCTTGAAGGAGAAAAGAAAACAGGATTTTGAAAATATATAAAATATAATTTATTCACACAGAATTAGATTTAAAATTTATCTTTAAATATTAAATATTCATAATTAAATTCTAATGACTTCATTTGGCACTCATACTATTTACAAAATACAAGGTGAAAAGTAAACAATGAAAGCAGAAAATAATTTCATCGAATAAAATCAACAAAGATCAAACTGATAAATCGGAACTAATCACGTCAACGTTCAAAGAACATGCAAGGTGGTTATATTATCCAAAGCATCGATAGATAGGTTGTTTTTTCGATTAATATTATTCTCTGCTTTCATTATTCATATTCACTTGCGTTACTATAATATAAACACATTAATCCTTATTTTACATTGTGGAAGATTGTTGGGTAATTTTTCGTTTTCATTCACGGTTATTGTATGAAAACAAAGTGTTTAGAAATAATATTGAGGTAGATTTTCGTTAATAATCATCACATCTAATTTATTTTTAGGAACTTATCGTAAAAAATGGAGTGGAATATTATCTATTGATTGGGAATAATTTTTCCATTTCATATTATTATTTTTTGAGCCGCTATAACTCTCGAATGTATTTCTAATGAATATTGAGATGGAATAAGCAATAAATCTGAAAAAATAGATGAACGTCTTCAAGTTTAAGTAGAGGTTAGTCATTCAAAACTAAGGAAAAAGTGGTTTGAATAATTGGTAATATATATTTTTTTGTTTATCTTAAAATATAATTCTTCAAGTCAATTTTGAATTTGAAACGAATATTTTATAATTATAAGGACCTAAGTTTAGAGATACTTCAATCAAGAAATATATTTGGTAATTTTGAAACTCTTCGTAGAAGTTAGATGGTGTTTTTAAGGAAACGTTCAGGAATAGTTTGATCACTTTCAGTAGTTTCAATGAATACCTTTCATTAATTCGATTTGTAAAAAAATGTATGTGCAGTTTTATGAAATTTGGCCAAATTGAATTGATACAATGATCAGAAAATATCCTGTTTCAATTGAAACTAACTAGAAATACAAAGGAACCTGCCAGAAAGATTTATTACTTAAGGGTCTGTGAAATAGACCAGTTCTTCGTAACAAATGCAAAGAATGAATACAAAAACACAATGAAATCAATGTCACTGAAATGTTTCCTTTCTTCGAAAGAATCGGTACTGCAAGACTACTACTTTGAATGAAATCTTTCTTGACTTTAAGAAAGAAGCCATGTATCCTTTTCGTACTTTTCTTTTTCGACTGAAAAAGTGAGAACCATATAACTTCACATATTCGGTATTTTTTCAGGCAGAGTGTCCTAGAATTGTCCGTGACCAACCTTATTAGGATAACACAACGATGAAAGAATTTGGAAGATATAAGGATTTATTATTCGTTTAGGTTTTTGCGCATGTGGAACTTATAGATCAAATGTTCATTGAGATTTTTAAAAAGATAAAGTGTGAAATTCTGATAAAATTTTCCCGAAACATGATAGAATATACAGTGAAACTTCCTTATAAGGAAAGCTCTAAATCCGCAAAAAAAATTCGTCATACAGAAAATTTGTTTCTATAGTCGGCAATGTCGCGGTCGACTTCGCTGATAAATTTAAGTTTATCATTCAAACTTGAGCAATTACTTTTAGAAATTTTCGCACAACTTATCACACTAGCGTAATGGTTAGATTGAAACCAAACAGCCAGGGGTGTAATTAAAACTGTTTCAGGAGGATCTCTCTGCCCGCCGTAATGATGATCGGGAATTTTTACGTACGTCCGGAAAAAATTCGAAAAAACCCACCCTTATACCTTCTTACCAATACCCATTCAAAGAGTGATGTTCTTTGATTATTTCGTTATAGAGAGAATTTACTACGTTTTAGAGGGTGTTTTTAACATGGATTTGGATTCAAGGTGCAATGTCTTGTACGAAATTCGTTATACAGACGTTCGTTATAGGAAAGTTCCACTGTATTAACAAGTTATGTATTTTGAAACGAATAAAAAACGAAGATTCTCTTTAGGTTAAATGGAATTAATGTGAAAAACCATGAAGTAAACCGCTAAGAAAAATCAGATAGTGATTGGATTCCTATCAAATGTTTTTTATAGTGCTTTTGTCCAGACTCCTAGCACGACTAGAAACGTATAGCAAGACCAAATTTGAAAATGGCCAAATAATTAATTCGGTTCATGACTCAAAAACAGAGCAATGCGTTTGACTGCATTATAAGATTTCCAAGAAAGATTTTCGTATTTAAAAATTGCTGTTCAAGTACCACCAATTTTAAGCCACCCTGCACATGAGATAGGATCTTCCTTTTCACAACTAATAAGAAATTAAAATCCTGCTCATGTCTCAACTTGAAAAATAAACGAAAAACCTGCAAGGTGGCTTGTCGTACAATCTTTCCATATCCGCGAAGACACCGTCATGCCCGACAAAACATGGTTATTAAAGGACAATTGATCTGCCAATTTTAGGTTATTATCTGCGAACGTGAGGCCTGGCAAATGAAGATGAAGAGCAAAATGGCCATTTAATCACTTTGAAATGTAAATTGGGTTTCGAAGAACGTTTAACTACAGTTACGCCTCGGTACCTAACCTATAATAATTCTTCTAATTAGTTAATGTCTTTATCGATGGATGGCGATAATGACAGCAGGTTCGAGATAATTTTTTTCAAATTTCTGTGTTCGGGATGTTAAAATGATTGAAATTCATTGCAGGCAAAAGAAGATTTTCATATTCATTTGAAGGAGGCCATTTTTAAAGCTTGAGGAGAACAGAGTGACATGAGGCCACATTGTCCACGTGTCTCAGGAATTATTCGGCAAGTTTCTTGATACAACACAAGAGAAAAACACAGAATTGAAAAAAAAGCATTCAAATCAATAAACAACAATAACAAGAAACAAATACCTACCCAATATTATATTAACCTTGGTACGATCTTCACCTGAATAAGAGTTTCAAAATTATTTCCAGATTAGAAAAAAAACGAAAAATGACGAGACCAAAAAGTGTTTTTTCACTTGTAGTACTACTAGAGAACTTATTATTCCGTAAATTTTTTCGAGCTCATGAACTGAAGTCTTGGTTTTAGTTTTCGAAGCACTGAAAATTCAAGAATTTACACGAAGGTAACAATTTAAAATAATCAGATTATTATTATAGCACCTCTTAAGAGCATAAAGTGTTCTTGAACAATGCAAACAGTAATTTCCGACGAGGGTTGATGCCAAAACTAAGGGAGGAAACTCATTGAAATCGCCTCATAACATTACAAAAAATGTTCCTATATCAATTTAACGTAAGAAATAATATTAAGTGATTACACTAAAAGCTTGAAGCTTAGTATTGATTGGTTTCGCAGATATTCATAAATATAAAAAACACCCTAAAATGGCAATATCTGTACCCAAGGCCGTAGCGAGGGGGGGGTCCGATTGGTCTGGACCCCCTCCCCCCGAAATTTTTCAGAAGTAGAGGATTAGAACATTTTCCATTAAAAATTGTCATTCTGTCATTCGGTGGACCCCCCCGAAATTTCGATGGACCCCCCCGCATTTTTTTTCTAGCTACGGCCTTGTCTGTACCATTTGAATTGCACTAATTTCAAGGTGAAATGCCAGACAATCAAATGAAAAAATCGATAATGAATTATCAATGGAATTACCCAATAATCTTCCACATTTTGATATACGCTCTCACTATATTGTACAAGTTATTCATGACTCATCACTTATCACTATTTTTCCTGAGTGAGTTATTGAGGTATGTAAGATTATAGTTTGGATATGAATCATTTTTCTTCAAGAGTGAGAATACCTATGTCGATGTATTGAATGTATTAATTTGCTTTTCCGTCGATCTCAAAATAAAAGGCGATTAATGTGTACGAAATTGATCATTAATGACCCATTTTAATGCTCAATTTATGCTATTTTAATGTGCAATCTTCAGGCAACCGTTCACAAAGTATTCAGAAGCACCACGAGGAATGCCAAAACTCAACTGGAACATAAATATGTAATAGAAATTTTATTGTGTCAAATGTAAGTCTTGTGCAAAATGAGAATGTATTTCAATCAAGATTTCATACACAATTCATATTGAGATCGTCGAAAAATCTTGGAATCAACTCGGTTATTCATCGAGCGACTTATGGTCTCAAACCATTGACGCGTGAGCGGAGCGGACCATTAGTTGCTGTCTTTAATAGCCTAGTTGATTAAATAACTATTTTACCTAGGTATTTGTATTGAAAAGTCGATTTGAAACTATAATGACCAGGTTCACGAAAATACATAATAAATGAACGAACTTATTTGACTATGAGAAAAATTTGATGTTTAGGAACTTCGCGAAATATATTACAATTCAGCATCAAATTCAACAGAATTTATTCACCTTGATTTGAACTTATGGAACATATGAAATCCTTTAGGTAACGTATGTGATGATTCAAATCCAAATACGAATTTTGTCGAATAATAATGGAAATCAATACATCCTGTATTTATTTATCTACAATCGAAAACCCTAAATTCATGATATACAGGGTGACCAGAATTGGTGATCCTTGATCAATAACTTTCTATTCTTATGAGTTCATTGTGAATGGAAAAAAAACGATGATTATTTTTGATTAGAAATATATTGAGTATTGTTTTAATAAAAGAAAATATGAGTTTCTCGAAAAAAAATGGCACAATGTGTCATTCATTTTTCTCTATCTCATAGGGTTAGAAAGTTGTAGTTCAGAGATCATCATTTCAGGTCACCCTGTACATTCTTCAAATCATCACAGACGCTAACAGGAAAATATTCCGGCTCTTAACCTGAAATATAAACTTCAATAGGTACCCATAGAGATCACATTATTCACAGATTTGTACTAACATCTTTGATAGAAGAGCACAATGACAAACTCGATGGACTTCTACAATTGATGATACTCACGAGACCTCAAATGGACTGGGAAGGACAAGAATTCATACCCATATGACCCATCGTATTCCTCAAAGGATCATTGTACAGGTTTCGTTCCTCACCCACTGTTGAAGTCTCCGTATTTTGCAGGACTTTTCAGGATATTCCTGGACATTGGTAGGACTAGGCATAAACATATTGTGGTTCATGTTGATTTCTTCCGACATTTGAAAATCGCCGGTCATCGGAAGGTATTTAGCGTCTTTTTCGCCTTCATTCGTCTGTTTTGAAACCAAATTTTTATTTGTCTTTCGCTCAGACAAAGAGTGTGGGCTATTTCAACCCTTCTTCTTCTTGTTAAATATTTGTTGGAATGGAATTCTTTTTCTAATTCTAGAGTTTGGTATCGGGTGTATGTTTGTCGTGTTCTTTTGCTTCCAGCGAAATTGCTATCTGTAACAGAAAATTAATGATGAAACAATTTTCTAAATTATGACATTTGTTTTGTGAAAGAGATACATTCAAAATAGTTAAAAATTTTTTGAAGATACAACAAAGAATTTATCATATTCATACTATCGGCCAGGTTTGATGTAGTGTGAAATAATTGAATAGGCACGTTTGTTTTTGGTGAGTTAGAATTTTTTTCTAGTTCATAATGAAATATGACTGTTTTTGGTTCCACAACTTTTGAAGAACAGGTGAATAATTCTCGTACAACGAATTATAGAGCAAAGTCCACGCACCCGTCGATTTTTAATTTCAAGAGCAATTTATCCTATATCTTCTGAATTTGATATTTCTCATCCCCTACGCCTCGCACCCCTCAACTTCATCTTTTCAAATGGAAATACATATATGGATTGTGATACATCAAATGAAAGGTAATTTGATTACATATAGTTACTAATTTCATTTAAAAGGTAATATGAAAAAATCCATATTCTTATTTGAAAGGTGGGAGATTTCAAATTCAAAAAGCATAGGAAGACCTGCTTTTTCACTCTACAATTAAAAATTGTAAATTATTTCCTGATTTTTCAAAGAAAAAAACGGCACAGCCAATTCTACTTCTAGACACATCACTTAATAGGTAACTGAAGTACCTTTCATTGAAAAAAAAGTGGGGGATGAGAAATATCAAATTAAAAAAAGCATATGATAAATTGTTTTGAAAGTGAAAATCGACGGGTGCAAGGATTTCGTTGATAATTTTTCGTGAAAGAAATTTTGGCGAGTTATGTAACTTTAATGACACACTGTATGAATTCAAAAAAACTTTCTAAATACACTTACAGAAGTCCTAAGAAATTAAAATTGTTATGTGTCATGACCGTATGAACGAAACGAAATAAGATTCATGTGGAAATCACCATAAAATTAATTATCATTTTGAAATAGCATTAATCGAAAAGTGATATTACCATTACTTTTCATCCAAGGGTAAAAACAACCCTGCTGCATTAGCTCATCACCTACTTGCCCATCTTTATCAGAACAACCCTTAAAATCGCCTTCCATCTTCCCATCGTCATCCTCTAAAAACTCCCTAGGATCATTTTTCCCACAATCAAATTCATTCCTCTCCGGATTCACCCCAAGAATTTCATCCCCTATCACAAATTTTTCGGAACAAGGTCTAGATGCACTCCTCAACTTTTCATTAGCTTTCTGTCTTTGGATTTCGCCATAATCATACGTGATTTTTTGCCGGCTGGTAAACTTAGCAGAGCTCTAAGGGATGAAGATTCACTATCATTTGTTCTATTCGTAGACACCGGGTTACTTGATCTTTAGGCTCGGTGGTAGTTTTCGCGAGATGGTTGAAATACTGCCGGTATTCATCGTAGGGGTACGCATGGTTAAGATTGTTTTCTTGTAAGGGTGGACTGAGAGAATCTTCGATTGTCGAATCTGGAGCGTATGGATATGGGGGTTGGTTTTGATAGTATCTACAGTTGGGGTAAGATGGTTCTTCTTTGGCATTGTTGGCAACACTGTTCGCGAACGCGTAATTCGGATTATACTGCGAATACTGCTTGTACTGCTGTTCATAAAACTGTTGATACTGACTAGAATTACTGCAGTAATTGTACGGGTAGTGCACGGGTGGCGCGTTCATTTTAAACGACTAGACGACACTGAGCATCGAGTATCACACCGTTACAGGGTAGTGCTGAAGTTACGACTAAATCTGGGCACGGTCCAGGCACGTTCGGATAAATGTTTAACATTGTCAACTTATTCCCCCAAAAGCGTCATGGCGGGAGGGGTTGCGACCCCCTAAGGTTTGTCGCAGTTCTTTTATTCTGCCAGCTGCTCTGTGAAATCTACCCACCCACCCCCGTGGACCGCTATTGACGGCTCTTTCATCTCTTATCGGCTACGTATTATTGGCATATTGCAGATTATGAGAGAGTTGGATTTAGGGGAGGAAGTGGGTGCCGGGGTGGAACATTGATATTATTTTTTTTGCGACTGGGTTTTTTGCGGCTTGGACAAAGAGCTCTGGATGTTGAATGAATGTATGTCATATTCATTCAACACTTGTACGGTGGGAGTTAGGTAATGGGTTTTTTAAATTCATGGGAAAGTTTGAATTTTGCGGTTGTTTTATAATGATTTATTGTTGGGTTAAAATGATGGTTTGATGCGAATGATTGGTTGTTAAAGGGGCAAAACTAAGTATGAATAACTACTTTTGTGAGTTATTAATGAATAATTTTGGGGAATTTCTGATTCAATTTTAAGTTCTGCTAGAAAACATCCACATTAGGTGCACAAATAAGATAAAGAAGAATTAAAGAATGAATTAACAATAATTAGAAATAAAGCGGTTTTGATTTAAAATTTTGCTTCAATAACTAAAATTTATAGCTTATATTATCATTAATAAAACTGGAATTAACTAGATAATTATTATTGCATATCAATAAAAAATGTTTGAATCAATTGAGCAAAAAAGAGATTGAAAAAAACTTGAGAAAGCCCTGAGCAGGTGGTTTTGAGCGCTCGTTCATAAGTAAAGCAATGAAGCTATCACCTCCCAATTTTGTATAGGACTTGGGATCGATACTGAATATATAATTATAGAATCTCATCACGATTTAAATTTTATTCTGAAATCGGAATTGAATCGGATATCTTGTTATGGCAATATTGAGCTTCCTCTTTTCAATATTCTAATTGTATTTCCCATTTTTCTGTTGACACTATGCCCACAGAATTTTGCGTGAGTTTTACTAGGAACATCTTGCATGTTACCACAAAATTTCATTTGGATTAGTTCCGTTTGGTCTGAGATATTGAGGAACAAAAATTTCAAATGGCCATATTTTATGGAACCGCGGCATTTTGAAACCGAACTCGCCTTGGGAATGTCAAGTTTTCAGGACAATTCCTTTGAAATTAGTGTGCCAATGGCCGGACGGTCCCACGGACAGAATTAAATATGACCAGGGATTCCGCCAGGAAATCGAATCCTATCGTTTGAGACCACTCTCAGCACAAAATTCGACAATATAGACATTTGGGCAAAACGATATAGCACTCTTTTAAATAAAACTAGCAAAAATTGAAAATTGACAGATGAAAAGTAGCAATTAACAGAACAAACAAATTGATAAATATATGCTGGGTTTCGCATAACTCCAATCACCCCGATTATTGACATGTCAACATTTCTGTGCAATTTTCCGCTGATGTTTGACACAAACCATCGAATTAATTCGAAACCCACTGTTAATCTCTCGATTGATAAATTGAATCTGTCAATTGACCGATTTTTTTTATAGCTGTGTCACTAATGCGACATCGGACTGCCTAACGTCTCTCTTGTCCGGTGAATGTTTTAATTTTTTTCGTTAATCTTTTCCTAAACAGGTACAAAAACATACAAGTTAACATCTCAATTTGTTCAGTGAAATCCATTTTTTTCAACAAATAAGTACTGTACCTCACCCATTCCCTAAATTCATCTTCAGGCTCCATAGTTCCTCAACAGCATCTTAAAATCCGTACAAATCGAGAGAACTGCATCCCGTCTTGGACAAAGTCAAGTTTTATTGCTGGCTGTTGTCACAAATTCGTTTCGCACAGGCAGGTAACTGCAGTGAATGAACAAAAAACTAGGGCACCGTCTTTTTCCAAGAACCAGCTTGGACTTTACCATCGTTTTTATTGCTGCCAGCTCACCCCAACAGTAAATATTTTGGGGGAACCGTGTTGACTTCTAAATTGATTCTCAAAATATCGGTCAGTTTAGATATTGGGGGTGT
The DNA here is from genome assembly GCA_013421045.1 of Propylea japonica. Lineage (NCBI taxonomy): Eukaryota > Metazoa > Arthropoda > Insecta > Coleoptera > Coccinellidae > Propylea > Propylea japonica. Next base: position 58,597 of record JACDNR010000670.1, read on the forward strand.
TTGAAATATTGCCGTTGTAAAAATTGGCTCCAAGATAGGTTTATGATGCTGCAGACTTTAGAAGATAGAGTGGCAAAGCTTCCGAAATGTTGGTAGACAAATTTTATGACTACAATGAGTATTTAGTAGCAAAGTTCCTGAAGTGAATCTAAATATGTCTGTCAAATTTTTCGAGAAATTTATTTCTAGTGAAATACGACTCGAATAGATATTTTATTGAGCTTACTGAAATTCTTTCAATCAGGATGAATCAGGAACAAACAAATAACAAATCTGAAAAAATTTGAAAACTAAATGAACAAATTCAAGAAATTTCATTAACTCTAATATACTGAGAAGAACGTGTCAATTTTTTACTTCTATTTCTGTTCTTTTATAAATGTAAAAAAGTAAAAAAAAATACGTGAGGAAAAGCCCAGAACAAGTGCTTTTGAGCGATCTTTAATGGTGGAACAATTTTGTATTGTACTTGAGATTCATGATGAGTTTATGAATGCAAAGTCTCAGCACGATCGGAATGATATTCTGGATATTATTCAATACCTGAAATATGTGGAAACTTGACAATTAAAAAAAATTAATTCTATAGTTTCGATGATTCGATCCACTTGAAATTTTGCATGAACATTCAGTATATCAATCTTCATTTACAAATAAATTTCACTTGAATCGGATATTTTGTTATCCATACTATCCATACTAATATTAAAAATGCGAAAGTAATTCTGTCTGTCTGTCTGTCTGTTACTCTTTCACGCCTAAACGGCTGAACGGATTTTGATGAAATTTGGTATGGTGATAGATGAAAACTAGAAATGGTTATAGGCTATAAATAATCACGCCATCGTTCTTAGGGGTAGGCAGTAGGCAGATAACTAAATTGAGTTAGTGATTTTTAGTCGTTTTGTTGGGACTTTTGCTCTTTCACGTCTAAACGGCTGAACAGATTTTGATGAAATTTAGTAAGGTAATAGATGGTTACCTGAAAACGGATATAAGATCAAAATGATCACGTCATCGTACTTAGGGGGTAGGAAGTAGGCAGAAAACTGAATTGAGTTAGTGATTTTTTTATGGTTTTTGCTGGGAGTTTTGCTCTATCATGCCTAAACGGCTGAACGGATTTTGATGAAATTTAGTTAAGTGATAGATAGTAACCTAGAAAAGGATATGGGCTATTAATATTCATGCTATCGTACTTAAGGCGTAGGCAGTAGGCAGAAAACTAATTAAGTTAGTGATTTTGAATAGTTTGTTTTAAAAGTTGACCTCATTCACGCTTTAACGTCTGAACGGATTTTCATAAGACTTGACTAATATAAGGATAGGATCCTAGGCACGGACACAGGCTACTATTTACGGCGGGAAAATACCTCATTCCCGCGGAAATCTAGCGTGATCGTGTCAAGAAGCGCATGACGCCATAGCTACTGAAATGATTTTGATGTTTTTTTTAACTGAGTGTTACTAAGACTTCAAGTTAGTATTTGATCACTTTTCTAACTCAGAGGGTCGGTAGGCACCATAATTCAGGGAATTGATGATAAAATTTTGATGCAACTGTCTTTATTTAACAGTTTTACTTGGATCGAAACTTAGCGACATTCCATCACACTACTTAACTTATAGGGTAGGAAGGTACCAAAATTCAGACTACTTTTTACTTCGGGAAAATATCTCATTCCCACAGCTACCTATCTACAACATTAAAACTCTGTCAAGAATCACATTACGCCAAAACTATTTGATCTGATTTGTATACGATTTTTTATTCAACTGACTGTTACATTACATACAGATAAAATCTAATTACCTATACCACAGAATTAATATAGTACTACATAACAAGCTACGCTTTAAACTTGAGGAGGTAATTAGATAGACATTTATACGAACTTTAAGCTCAGTAATAGATCTATATGGCCCTTTACACCGTATGATTTAGGTGAATATTTTCGAATATATTACCGAGCGAAGCCGGGGCGGGTCGCTAGTGGAAATATAAGACTCTTCTTTTTAATATTCCAACTGAATTTTCTGTGGTTCTATTAACAATATGAACACAAAACATTGCATGAGGCTCATTATGAGCATCTTACATATGACAGCGAAATTTCATTTCGATTATGATCGTTTTGTCCGAAATATTGAGGTTTTTGCTCACGGCCGGCCGGATGGCCTCACGGACAGAATTTAATTTGACCACGGATTAGTCATCAGGGAGGGAACCCTATCGTTTGTAACCATTTCGACTCAAAATTCGAATATTTCTGACATTTTGGCAAAACGATATAACATTCGTTTGAGTGAAACGAGCGCTCAAAAATGCTAGCCTCAAATAAAAATTTGAATGGAAAACAAGAATATCTAAAATGAAACCTCTGTTTTTGAGTTTTCAAATAATCTTTATCGTAATCAGAATCATTGTTATTAACATATTTTCTCACGAAACTGACCGTTTTTTCATTAGGTACTCGACAACAAAAGAAAATTCAACGAAATAAATGATTTGGCCGCAATTTTTCCCAACAGCCAAACCGTCGAAAATTAAGACGATTAACTCCACCTGTTGATCATCGCCCACATCAATTCCATCTACATATCATTATGACCATCACTCAATTTCATACTCCCATGAATTTTCATTAGCGCAAAATACGTCAATAACGTGCATGCTCCCAGCCACCCCTGTATTATCGACTTCATTCAGAAAATGCAGAATGGTAACAACAATGGACATCCGCAACCGATAGCGATTGGTTTCTGCTGTTATCGGAACACTGAATCTCATTTGGCCCGATACACGCACGCATCTCTATTGTTGCTGATCTGGGCTTGCACAGGGGGAGGTTTTTGGCCATGTGGACTTCTCCGAATGATGAATATGCGGATGGAGTGGACCAATGAGACGCTGTATACGCGTGAAATTTTATGGCAGTTTGATTGTATTTTTGTAATTGTTGGATGGGGCGGTAGGTTAGTAAGGAATTGCGGAGGTATTGTTCTTTTGAGGGGCGAAGTTTCTTGGATAACTTTCCATATCATATGTCATAAGTCGCAGAACTTTACTAAGTCCCAAATTCATACTTTTCAGGAGACGCGTTTTTTTCAATAGGTCAAAAGCTGATTGAAAATATATAAAAATTCTTTCATTTGAACTTCAACTTGAAGATGCTGATTGTTTTGTGATGGTCATAATTTTCCCAAAAAGAAAATTCCGGAAAATTGAGGCAAAATATAGCCTTTTATGGTAGTTCTGCATATCAGAACTATTTTATGTCCACTTTCCACTAAACTATGTCCTTATATTATGGCTCAGAACTTTTAAGTAAACTATGTCCTTATGGCATGGGTCAGAACTATGCTTAATCTCTAGATTGAACTATCACGTGACTTTATATGGAATTGAAAAAGTGGGGTAAGGATATAAAATGGACTTGCAATACTTCTGCATCAGATGAAGTGTAGTATCAAGCATATTTTTAGGCCTTAAACCGATTTCTGGAAAAATGGAATTGGGAATAGTTCTGCATTCAACTGACGAAGTGAAGTTTTTTCTTTGTATTTGGTGGTTTGAATTTATTGATTGTAGGTTCTCGTAGATATTATGGAATATTGTAGGGTTCATTTAAATATTATATTTTCATTAATTTCGCACGTTGTATTCAAGGTTTCGACTAGCAGGAAAACACTTAGACTTGTAGTTAACTAAAACCAATGTAATACCTCAAGTTCAAGGGAAAAATAGAACAATTTGAATAATTGAAATGTGAATACAGCATTCAAAACTCAAAATTATATCAGGGCTAATCGAGCCAATGTAAAATGTGATAATGAAAATCAACTAACCAATAATTGCGTGAAGCATTTGGTGAGTGTGGTAGATCGTTTATCAGAAGAAATAAACGTCCTTGAATGTTCGAATATAAAAAATTTCAGAGTATCTTTTCATTCCAACGGGGTTTTTGTAAATAATGGATATTTTTGCTTAACTTTCTATAAACTTTTAGATTTTATGAAGTTTGGAGAGATAAAGAAATAATACTTTTTCTTGAAGAATGATTTGGGTAGGGAAGAGTTTTCTTGGAACATTTTTTCGTCTTCAATATTAAATAAATTTTATGATCGTTCGATTTCAGTATCAGATTCATTTCGAGCGCTTGTTCTAATTAAACGAAAGCTATATCGTTTTGCCCAAACGTTTGTAATTTTCAATTTTGAGACGAAAATGGTCTCAAACGATGGGGTTTGACTCCCTGATTAGAATCCGTGGTCAAATTCAATTCTGTCCGTGGGACCGTCCGACCGTAAACACGATAACTTTCGAAGGGATCGTCCTAGAGTCTTGAAAAATTTCAGGGTGAGTTCTATCTGTGTTACATAAAATATTTTCATTCAAAATTTTGGTTTTTCAATATCTCAGACGGAACCAATCAAAATATAATTTTGCGGTCACATGCAGGATGCTCATAATATGCCTCATGCAAAGTTTTGTGGTTATAGTGTTAATAGAAGCATAGAAATACAATTAGAATATTGAAAAGAAAAATCTTTATATTTCCATAACAAAATATCCGATTCGAGTGAAATTTTTCTTGAGAATGAAGATTGAAATACTGGAAGTTCATGCAAAATTTCAAGAGGATCGCATCATCAAAACCATAGAATTGATGTTTTTCTAAATTATGACTTTTTTTCAATAATTCAGAATTTAAAAATTCGATCTAACTGAAAATTTGCATCGATTTTGCATATATTTGATCTTTATAATAATAATCAGGAGGCAATTCCGATCGTGCTTAGATTTTGCATTCATATATTCGGTACCAATACCGAGTCCTATGCAAAATTTCGACTTAATGAAAGAGCACTCAAAAGCACCTGATGAAGCTTTCCCAAATTTTTTATATGTAAAGATTGTTGAGGTAAAGGAATTTTCAGCGATTATTTCTCTGGATGATTTTTTGACATATCTAACTTCCTTCCATGGTAGATGAAAGCCTGAAATTTCTTAAAATTTCTATCTTGATCTGATTTTGAATGCTCAATTGAACTGCAAAACTGCCAAATTTTTTCTTGTATTAAAAGAGCTTATTTTTCACGCAAAGAAGTCGTAATAAAGTTTTTCCATCGAAAATAAAATTCATTGAGGAAAAAAGAATTCTACAGTTAATTGATTCAGCCTGAACATTTTTTCATTCATTCAAATAATTATTAAGGATTTACTTGATTATTGTGTGAATCTATAGTGAAATATCAAAGAAAAATTATTAAAATTAATAATTTAGATTCTGAGAGATCAACATAAAATACTTCAACATTCAAGACGTTCCTTAATTAATCAATCACTCATCCTCAGAAGCTCTGTTTGTTTTTCCCAGCAAATCTGACAATCTCAGTGGTCAACTTAATGGTTTTCATATGTAACGACAAACCAGAATTGATTTTCGAAGTAAACACGTCACTGACCAACATTTACACAACAACGGGTGCTAAAGAAAATTCCCCTTACTCCAAATGGATTATCAGACAGATGAAGACTAATGACGTCATGACAGCTTGTGGATAAAATATATAATTTTCTTGACCAAAGCATTATTAATGATGTTGCCCTAATCATATACAGCAACTGGTACGCACACATATTCATAACTCACACCAACACCGGTTTCACTCGCTTTGTGCTGTTTTGTTGTGGCGATGTGTTTTTTAATGTGCATCTAAATGCTGGGCTGGTTTCATTCATGGTCTGGATGAAAATTGATGTATTTTTTCGATGGCGTATACCTACTTGGTAAAAATTGGATTGAAGGAATATAAGGACAAAATATTTTTGGCTAGAATCACAATATCTAGTTTCCCATGCAGGTTTTCCTGACCATATATCTTCAGTTAATAATTCGTGAACGAACTATGACCGCAATGACTCGTTAAAGTGAAATTTGTGATGAGGTGCTTGCAAGTAATGTTTATTTATCCACTCCTATGAACTAATTTCTATGTGTAATAGCAGCTAGAACACAACCATAGACTGTCTATGAACCGAAAAGCGACTGTTATAATAATACCGCCCATAACTCCCCTAATAAAAATACCTAGGAAAATGGAATTGTTCACAAAAAAAATGAATAAAAAGTAGGATCGATCCGGAAATCATTTCAGCCATCAAGATAACGTTCTAGCGATTTCATTCCAGATTTATTTTTTGGAGAACGTAAATTTTGAAGTTGCGAAAGTACTTGATTTGATTAGTTAGAGACTCTGATTTGATTCCCGACTACAGAGTACAGGGGTTTTGACGGTTGGACGAAATGTTGTCAATGCTTTTGACAACTGTTCAAAATTTTTTAAATGCAGATTAATTCGAATTTTACTGAAGAAGTCGTGGATAAAGTATAGGTATTCAATTCGCGGTAATGCTCAAAACACACTTGATGAATTACACCACTCGCCTGACGGCTCGTGGTGCAAAATTCATCTGCGTGTGTTTTGAATGCATTACCGTTCATCGAATAATACCTATACTATTATTTCTGAATAATCAGGAATAACAAGAGTTCAAAACAGTACAAAAAGACCATAAAAATGATGCGAATTCAACTATGTTGTAAAAATTGTGAAAATCTTCTTGAGGATCCATAACATAGAAAAAGAAAGAAAAATATTCGATAATCCGTTCATAATTGTTCCAAATTATACTGATTTAACATAAGCCGTGATATTTCACTGATCAACTAATAATTGCTTCACTTCAGTTTGTAAGTGATAAAGCGTCAAGCAGAAAGGTATGATTATGATCGAAATTTTTAGGAAATCCTGAACAACACGATTTTGTCCTGCACTTTGTTTCTTCTAGTAGTTCACTAGTTCACTCACCGCAATATAATCGATCCATTCAAAAAATCGATGAAGTTTGTTAATTTATAAATAGGTTATCTCGAGTACGATTTGATTAAATCTTTTTTCAATGTAGGTATGTTCATACTCAATCAATCACTAGTTTTGAGTTTCAAGACTATTTTTTACTCTAACTTGAGAACCACCCTGGTGTCTTTTAGTTGTTCCAACGTGTGATTTCTTATTTCATCATCACAACACATCTTCTTTTGACAATTTAGTTCTTCATTTATACAATTGCTCAATTTTTGTTTAAGATACTAGGGTTTTCAGAGCAACATTGACTCCACAATTTCACGATGGCTGTGAAACTACTTTCACAGAATTAACCTTAAATCCGAACGTAATGAAAATAAACTGAAAACATAAAACAAGGAGTTTTAGAGCGACATGATGTTCCGTTCATTGGAGACGATTTCGTGCTAATGCTTGACCGCATCAACCGCATGTGGCTAGGATTGCCATTTGCCAGGGAGTATTTAGCAGAAGTTGATAAAAATTCAACGGGCCTGCTCTAAGCCCAGATTTGTACCCAATTGGTTCGTACCAGCTCCAGAAAATTTGCAGAATTTCAGTGATGCCCAGACGAATTGCACCATTTTTCCGCCTCTGGGCGGAAAACACGCTATGTTTTTGACTTAGTTTTCAGTTTATTTTTATTAGGTCAGAATTTTAGGTTGAATTAGTTGAAGTACTATTTTAGTCTGAGTGAAATTTAATGTTTTACTTGCATCTTTAACAGAAATTGAGGTGTTGTTATAAATGAAGAATTATTAATTGTCAAGAGAAGAGGTATCTTGATGATGGAATAAAAAACACACGATGGAACAACTGGAACACACCAGGGAATGGATGGTTCTAAATTTAAGTTAAAAAACAGATTTTGTTTCACCCTGTATTAAATGACGTAAGCCGAGTTTTCTTGAAAGTGAAAACTGATGATTGATTGAAGACGAACGTACCTACAATTGAAAAAAAAATCATTCGAATCGGACTTGAAATAACATATTCATGAATTAAAAAACTTCATTGATTTTTGAGTCGATTATTTTGCCGGTGAGTGTATAGTCCGTTCACGAAGTTTGAGCGCACAGTAGGCGTTTGTTATTTATCTGAAGTTGGCAGTATATGCTGTCATAACGTAAATAATGTCAACGTTGCCGAATGTACCCGGCCTCGTCCGACGATCTTTGCGAGTTATCAAGAACTCTATGCAATATTGACAACATTGCGTATCCATCTGACAAGAAATAAACAACCTAACCTAAAATTTCAATATACACAGTGAAATATGCCAAATTTCCATGACCACCGATGGCTCAAACTTTCGTGAACGGACTATATTTTCATAGTCAATCTAAAAACAACAAAACTTACGGAAAAATTCACACCTGAAAAGCCGTCAACCTCCTCGACGTTCACGAAACACCGTAGACGTTCAGTCGGCCCTATGCAGCAAGTGGTGTTCCACCGCCTTAAAATTCCCGTCGTTCGGAATCTATTAGTCGTAGTCGGGTAGGGCCCCACGGCATTGTTAAATGTACCGGACGGGGTCCTGGGCCCGATCGCAACATCCCATGATTGACAGCTGGGGCCGACTGGATGATAAACGACGTTTTGCAGAAATGACGATTACGTAGTGCCGAACGAGAACGGCAACACGAAGACACGTACTAGACGTGCCGGATCGATTTTGCAGAAGTTGAGGATGCAAGATGTTTAGTTTTTGGATGGATTTCACAACTGGGCTGGTTGATCGCTAGGTCGTCATGGAAATTCCGTGAGAAATCAATCAGTTTTTGATATTTGTGGAGTACCCCAGGATCATACCTAGGCCCAATGTAATTGTAGTTTTGCTTCTCATCTGAATATGTGACTTCTGTCAATAGTAAAAATGTTTTTATATAAGTGTTCCAATGTCCATGCGATTGACGTCAATAATTAGTTTAAGATTCCTCAGACTTGTGGCTATCCAAAACAACACCATGTATGTAATGCGACTTTTTTGTATTTCTCGAGTTATGGGTGCTTTTTAAATGTATTTTGCCAGCTAGGTTTGAAAAAATATTCAGCTACATTTGTTTCACAGAATTTCAATTGAAATCAATTTAAATCCTATTTTAAGTTTCATTTGCCATGAAAAAGAAAAAAAGAAAAAAATTTGTATCTATTTTCAATGAATTTGAACCCTATCCTCCTTTAAGGTTGATTACAACAAAAAAAGTCCGATCAAGTGCCGAACGAGAACAGCAAACGAAGACACGTACTAGACGTGCCGGATCGATTTTGCAGAAGTTGAGGATGCAAGATGTTAGTTTTTGGATGGATTTAACAACTGGACTGGTTGATCTACTAGTTCGTTCTGAAATTCGTGATGAATCGATCAATTTTTGGTGTTTTGTGGAGTACCCCAAGGATCCCACCTGGAGACACTGGATTTGTGTTTTGCTTCTCGTGTGATTCTGACAATTGTGAAAAATGTTTTTAAAAGGTTTTCCATAAGATATGTTATTTTGAATAGCCTGCTATTTCGGTAGATGTCACGTTTGAAGCTGTCTTCTTTTGACATTTGACATGAAGTAGAAACAACGCCATAATAAAAATGGAACGATACACGCTACAAGAACGCATTGAATCATTGAAACTCACTATAAAATAGGTGAACATTGGGCAGAGACGGTTGTTAAACTCGAACATTTTTGGGTCGTCGTGAGGCACCTTGTCGGACTGCTAAAAAAAAAATTGTGGAAAATTCGAGCTGTTGGGACATGTTAATTAGTGATGTGAAGAATAAAACCCGTGGATTTCGCTCAAGAACAGCCTTGAATACTGCTGCATAGACAAAAGTGTTGAAGAAACTCAGGTTTGTCCATTCCTCGCCATTTTTTTGGAATTTGGCGTTCCACAAACGTCATTACACCGTATTTTGCATGAAGATTTGGGTCTTAAGGTTTATAAAGTTCAGTGAACACAAGAACTAAAGCCGGTCGATCATCAACACGTCGTGTCTTTTTGCTGAATGGGTCGTTGAAATGCATGAAAATGATCCGGAATTCCATCAAAAAAATCATCTTGAGTAATTAATCCCATTTCCACCTCGGTGGTTTCGTCAACCAGCAAAATTGTCGCATCTGGAGCTCGGAAAACCGAGAGTTATTGTTGAAAAGCCTCTCTATTCTCAACGCGTGACAGTTTGGTGCGGTTTTGGTCCGGCGGAGTCATTGGACCTTACTTTTTCGATAATGAGGCTGGAGCACAGTTTACGGTGAATAATTAGCTATCGGGGGATGATGAATGATTTTTTATGGTCGAAATTGGATAGTATTGATCACACAAGCAACGAAACCATTGATCTTTTGCAAAAAAGGTTCCGGACCGTTGTATCTCTCGAAGAGGTAATCACAATGGCCACCGAGATCTTGTGATTCAACACCTTGCGACTTATTCCTTTGGGTCCACGTGAAAGACAGATCTACGCCAAGATGGAATTCGTGAGGCTATCGAGGACATAGAGCATTTGCGATTTGGTTATGGAAAATTTCATTAAAGGATAAGGTCCTGTAAGGGTGGTCGTGGTGATCATTAGCCTGATGTTATTTTCCACTATTAACGGCATAGCTTCTTCTTTATAATGAAATAAACAGCAACAAGGTCTCGTCAGTTTGAGTTTCTGGTCACTCAGAAATCAAAGGAAAGTGTATTTCTTCCTATCCAAACGGGAATTTTGTTTTTGATAGTTTGAGAAAAGGAGGATTATTCCTAGATATCCTAACTATTCGGTCTTGGTTTAAACTGATGTTGGTATTGGAAGATAGTCTGTTCGTTCTCCCCTTTTCAACAAATAAATATTTAAATTATAATAATAAAGTTTAATTGACTATAAGTAAAAAATGAATAATTCAAAATAATATTCTACAAATAAAGTGAAATAAAAAACAATCTCACTTCCAAGAAGCTTACCTGTTTGTGAATAAATAAAAGAATAAATAGAAAATGAATAAATAAATAACTGAATGAATACGAGTAAAGTTGTATCACTTTATAATATAAAAGAGATTTTCAATCAGGAATTTATATTTAAATCATAACGATTATGCAATCTACTCGTTGAGCAATCTAGCATTAATGAACTAGTTGATGAGATATCTTCTCAATGAAACTCAGAAACTGTCACAATATCAAAAACAAATCAAATAATCGAAACAATTAATCATCACTTCAAAATACTTATCAATCAAAAAATATCCATCACCAAAGTCCCACCTCATATCGACACAAAACTCCAAAATATCGCTGCCATACTTTTTCCAACCCCTGTCACTCGATCCTTCGACGACATAAGATGGAGATCGAAAGAGCTAACAAAATCTTTTGACATCAATGACAGGGTTAGTTGAGAGCAGTGATATGAGTGACAGGCAGCATGCCGCTGGTGTTAGCTGATACTCGACGAG